>AWWV01012603.1:0-16491 GCA_001974805.1 Corchorus capsularis
AAAGATTTGATAACGGAAACTAACTCAGTCTCAAAATTTAAATTTTAAGTTCATATTTATTCCACTCAAAACCAAAAGGTATATATATGTAATTTACCCTTTTTAAATTAATGTTTTAAAATTAAATTATTAAGAAACCTTAAAAGTATGAGAGTATTATATTAAGGTTTTTTTAAGGGGTATAAGTAAAATTAGAAAGCAAATAAGCCAAGAACCAAAATCAGAAAGCATAGCCTTTTACAATTGCCCGAAACTTGAAAGCATATCAAAATGGAATTATCCAACAAAACTTTGAAGATGAACAAAGGAGCAAGTCGAGGTGGGAAAGTATGAAATGGAAGGAAACAAAGTAGGAAACTCCGCCAGAAGATGATCTAATGCGCATATTTTCCCTAATAAACAATAAGGAAGATTTAGTGACGCAATTGACACAACATAGAAATCAATTTGACAATCAAACCAAAATTACATAGAAAAATTATCAAATTTCATAGTGTAGTTACAAAATTTCATATAGAAGTTATCAAAACTTCATAGTGTAGTTATCAAAATTTCATACAGAGATTACCAAAATTTCATAAAAAGGTTACCAAAATTTCTTAGAGATGTTAATAAAATTTCATACGAAAGTTAACAAAATTTCATAGAGAGGGAGGTTACCAAAATTTATGCTTATCAAAATTTCCTATGAAGGTTAACAAAATTTTATAGAGAGGTTATAAAAATTTTATGCAAAGGCTATCAAAAATACATAGAGAGAATATCACAGTTTTATTCTCATATGAAGGTTATCGAAATTTCATGGTGTGGTTATCAAATTAGATTTTATTGGATTTGTTGGTGTAAAACATTTTTCATAACTATACATAGCTTTTTTGGTGATTGTGTATTATAAATTTCATAGCATCCATTGTTGATGAAATTGTCAATTAATGAAAATTTATTGGATTTGTTGTTTCATGTTTGAATTTTTATAATATATAAAACTTTTCAATAACAAATTACTGTAAATTTGATAACTTCTATTATTATTGATAAAATAGTTAACAAAATTTACTTATAACGAAAAATGAATGAGTTTATTCTCAATAATTTTTAGGAATTTGCTTTGGGCAAATTTAATCTTTTCAAAATTAACAAAAACATTATATTACACAACATATAACTTAAAATCAGTGTCCACCAAACTTTAATCTCACGTGTGAAACACGTGGCAAAAAAGAACTAAAGAGGTGTCTTTTATAAAGTTTGGCTTTGCTTGCAAATACTAGAAAGGAATAGAGAATGCTTCACGAATAAAGGGAAGAAACAAAAGAAAAAAGAAGAAAAGGAGAAGAGACTTGTTTATTCTTTGGTTATTTATCAATATTGTTAAACAATACTTGCAGTATTAATTATTTCATCTTCGAATCGTTTGTCTATTTCCTTATTACAATCTCAAAAATATTTAGTTAATTAAACATGGTGAGGGAGAGGAAAAGAGGGAGAAGAATTAAGCATCCTTTGCATCCACATCCATTGGTGTTGAATGATGAAACTAAACAAGGTTGTAGCTGCTCTGCCTGTTTGGAGTGTTTATCATTTGGCCCAAGTTTCAGCTGCGGAGAATGTGAGGAGTTTCACCTCCATAAAACATGCGCCCTCGACGCACCTTTGGAAATCAGTCATTCCCCTCTTCACCCTCAACACCCCGGTCTGTCTCTTATGTCAAGCACAAGCGAGCCTTTTGATCATTGGTCATTCATTTGTGAATTATGCAAGGAAGGACGTAAGATGTTTATGTATAAATGTTCTTCTTGCAATTTTTCTTTAGACATAAAATGTGCTTTCCTATTGCATAACATTGATAAGGATTTTAACTTTAGGGAGGTCAAACATTTTGCCCATCAGCACCCATTAACCTTGATTGAAAATCCTACTAGTAATGATCAACTTGATTGTTATTGGTGTCAAAAACCATTAGGGGACTCCCACCCCCACTCCATATATGCTTGCCTCCAATGTAGATCATTTAACCTTCATAAAAATTGTGCTCGTTTTCCTGTTCAACTCAGTCACTTTTCACATATAGAAGGCACCCTCTTTTCCTAGACATGATTCCAATTACGTGTTTTTGCAAGGAATGTGAAAGAAGCTACGATAATTTCTTTTATCGTTGTGTTCCCTGCAAGTTTGACATTTGTATGGAATGTGTTCAACGAGGGAAGTCAACGTCCATTTTTAAAGATAAAAAAAGTCATCATGACCATTCATTCACTTTTTTCTTTAGACAAGTCCCATACACTTGGGATGCATGTGGTACTGAGGGAAATTATATTTCCTATATATGTTGTACATGCCACATTATGGTTCACAAAAAATGCATGTCATTGCCCCGAGTCATCAGAATCACACGACATTTCCATAATCTTATCCATAGCTACTTTCAAGAAGGGGATGTTCAAGGGCAGCATGATTGTGGAATTTGTTGTGGTGGAGTGCATATGGATTATGGGAGTTACCATTGTTCGAATCAAGATTGCAATTTTGTGGCCCATGTGAATTGTGCATTGGAGGAAGAGATGTACTATGAGGTTGATGAGAAGATGGTAAATGATGTGATTGATGATGATGAAGATCAAAAGGAGTCTATTGAAGATGTGATTGATGAGCTGGAAGAAGAGTCTAGTGACGAAAATTTAGCCACCGAGATCAAACATCCCATTCATATTCATCCTTTAAAGTTAGCATTAATATTTAGAAAGGAAGATAAATGTTGTGATTGGTGCATGCTGCCCATCTCCAAGTCATTTTACTCTTGTTTTGTATGTGACTTCTCTCTCCACAAAACTTGTGCTGAATTTCCAAGGAAAAAGCATCTTTGGTTTCATCGAAGTCTTACCACCCTCAGTTCAATGGACTTGTTCTATTGTGATAGATGCCAACGTCTTTGCAGTGGTCTGGTTTATAAGAGTAGTGACGCTGAGAGAAGCTGCTATTTTTGCAAAAGGTGTGTTAGAGTTGGATCTCATACCTTGACATCTCCAGGACACAAAACAATCCCTCTTTTTCGATTTTAAATTCGAGGGGAATTGCAATGGTTGTGGTGCCAGATGCAACAAGGGGGCATTCAAATGTTGTCAACATTGCACTTTTGCTTTGGATTTCGCATGCATTACGCTGCCGGAAACAACTCGACACAAATGCGACCAACATTTGCTCACACTTGCATTTCATGACAAGAATGAGGATGATCCAGAGCAACATTACTGCGATGTATGTGAAGAAAAACGAGACCCCAAACTTTGGTTTTATCATTGTGTAATTTGTGATAAATCTGTTCATCCCATATGTGCCCTTGGAAAATATCCATTTATCAAGAAGAAGATCGGGCAGACCTTGCCGGCGGGTGACTATCACCGACCACACAAAAACCATTCCCTCATTTTTGTAAAAAACATTTATGAGATGTGCTCTTTGTGTGATAAGCTTATTTGCGAAGATGTGGCTCTTCAATGCGAAGATTGTAAACCCAACGACATCATCCATATTGATTGTTGGGTGCCGTGTGACCCGCGGGCGCGTGTTTCTTAACTTGGCTGCAAAGTTGGACAAGGCTGTTGTTTCTTTTCCATATTATTTTTATTGTTTGTATTAATAAATAAATAGAATGTTGTTGTGTTTGTGTGGATTTGTAAAATAAGCAAGCCTTGTAGGCTTGTAGGCTTGTAGGCTGTAGCTCTTCAATTATAATAATTGTACTAATACTTGATACCCCTGTTTTAATTTATGGCAGTATTAGTATTGGTTTTGAGATTATTTCTTTCTTTTTTTTTCTATACTAAGGTGCATGCTTCGTGTGAGTTTTGTGTTACTTTGTTAGTTTGTGTTTAATTGCTAATGGAGATCAATAAGAAAGAACCAATGTTAATTATGGGAAGGAGCTTACTTAATTATGGAGATTCGGTTCACACGAAATAGGAAGCTGATATTTGTGCTTGTAGTTTAGCTAAATTTGATTGCTAGCTATCTGCCCAGTGTTTGTAATAATCCGAACTCTTTTATTGAATGAATCTACTACTTAAAAAAAAACTATGAAAGCACGAATAATAGAAAACTTTATGTTTTCCGATTGTACCTTTTTTTATAACTAGTCTTCACTTCCACGTGCGTTGTTAAAACCTTATCCAAACTCGATAACCCACCCAATCTGGGCAAACCCGATTGGACCAGAAAAAATAAAAGTTCTGAACCCGTCCTATCCATACCCGACAAACCCGTAGCCCGAATGACCCGAGAAGTTAACCCAAATGACCCAAGAATACTATAAACTAATATTATTTTTTATTCAATAAAATCCACATTGTTATAATTGTAACCATTCTAAATGGCCATTTATTCAATAAAATTTATATTATTGTTATAATTTTACCTATTATGACTAAATTTGTTAAATTTCATTATATGAACAATAATTATATGAATAGATACTAAATCAGTTATATGAATAATTTACAATAAATTTTATAATTAATGATTTGCTTTTTACATAATGAATAAATAATAATTATTATTTAGTAATTTCTAACAATTTTTTATTTTAAGTTTTACTATTGTACTATAATAATCCCATCGGTAAGGGTTGTAATTCTATTTTCATTTTTATGGATACTTATATTATTAATTAATTTATAATTTTAATTGATGTGATGAAAGAACATAAATTTCGATATTATATAACAAATATTTTTTTGAACATATACCCCACTTCATGATTAATTATGTATTTAATATTCAAAATTAATATATAAAGGGACACATGTCAACTCTTTAACCCCGTATATGCATGCTGTTTGCTAAACTTACCAGTTGTGAATTGTAAAATAAATTGAATAATAAAGATATTAAATAGATTTAATAATTAAACATTAAAAAATTCAAAGGCTAACCCAATTGATCCGAGTCCTACACCCGAAAAAAATTCAAAACCCGATCGCCTGCCTGACCCTAGACACAGCAGACCAAAGACCCGAATGACCTAAACCCGGATGAGCTGAAAGCTGAATGGCCCGAGAAAACTATCTTACTCATTTGACCTGGGCCCAGATAATCAGAATCCGAAACACGTCCAACCCTTAATGATTAGGCAATTTATTTTAAACTTTAAACTTGATAATAATATTTTTATTAGTTTATATTATAATCGAAATGGGTACTGAACTACCAAAAGTCTCCAATTCTTTAAAATTAAAATGTATAAAAATAAAATATTTATAAAAATATATTAAATTTAATTAAATAAAAATAGAGTTTTTAATATAATAAATATAAAATTTTATTTGTAAAAAAACCGTAAAATTTAAACAATATCATTTAAGAAATATATTTTAAAAATTATAATAAATCTAAGTTTTTTAATTAAATTAGTAAAATGGTAAAAATAAAATAGGTATAAGGATATTAGATTTAATTAAATAAAATAGAGTTTTTATAATAAAAATAATATTATTATTGTTAAAAATCAAGCGACAATGTATTGCTCAAGAATTAAAAACAGTACTATAGTTAACAAAAGTAAGACTATTAATGTATTAAATTATAGTGTTTTCTTTGGATACAACATACCTTTTTTTTTAGGGAAGGATACAACATACTGTTAAGTATAACGCAAAATAAGAGATAAAAAAAATGTGGAGAATAATAGATGACAATGAAATATGGATATGCGAGAAAAAAAATTCAAGCATTCATATGGGTAGAAAGAGAGGAAGAAGTAGAAAGAAGCTTGAACAAAATTAATTTGAAAAATAATTGAGACAAAAAGAATGAATAAAAATTGTGGAACAATTGTAACAAATTTGTTAAAAGAACTATTGGTCTTTATATAAATGACATAATCACTATTTAAGGTAAAATGTATGTCAAATTAAAATTTAATTAAGGCAAATCAAATGGAATTAGTGTAAATTATGTGAAAAGTTAATGGTGTAATTAAATTCAAAGTCAAATATATTAATTGATTACGGAGTTAATTTTTTTGCTACTTTGATTAGGGAGTTATTAATATTAACATGCTTACCTTCAAATATGCTAATTTGATTATAGAGTTAATTGACTTTAATATTAACATGCCTTACCTTCAACTATGTCAACTTTTACCTTAAAAAAATTAAGTGATGATCGTTTTTTGAATTAACCAATTAATCAAGGAGTTAATTTAGTAATTACGTAATTATGTTTTAATATACATATATATATATATGATTATTACTAATTGATTTTAATTGATAAAATTATTCAAATCAACTAATTAATCAATAAAAAGTAATTAATATATTTCCAATTAACCTAAAGTAATTATTATATTTCCTTTTGTCAAACTTCCTCAGTTTTAATATATACGAGAGGGGTAGCCCGCCTTGGCGCGTCGAGCGTTTTGAGATTTGAATTGTTAAAAAGTTGCTTTTACATGAATTGCCTTAATTTTGGTGTAGTTTAGTGTTGTTAAACAGTAGGAATCGTTTGGTATTGTAAAGGAGTAGGAAAAGTTGAGTACCAAATTTTTAATGCAATTTAAATTGATTGATGTGAGTTATGCTCTACAGTGAGTAAAATTTAAAGAGGAAGTCTTAGGATGAATTTGATTCTGTTAAAAATAAAAGTTGGTTCCATATGAGCTGTTGTAGTTTGATATTGGCAATAAGGAACAGGTTAACCTTAAATAGTAGTATAGTATATTAAAGGTTATAAGTTCAGCAACACGGACAAAAAACATTGGTATTTGTCAAAGCAAAAATTCATTCTTTATTGTAAATTTATTTCGACATTTTCTAACAATGCAAAATAAACATTGTTAAAACTATCTGTATTTATTCCAAATTGATAAACACATGTAGTTATATATAGCATAACTCACAGCTCAATGCTTTGAATTGATACAAAATGTGCTTTAAATATTTGTTTTTTCAGTATTATACTACACGATTTAGCGAAAACTATTGTTACAGAATTAAATAAACTGAAATATTTAAAACTATAAAATAAACACATAAGGTGAAAGTCCTTCTTTTGTGACTTTGCATTTTTTTTTTTTTTGTAACGTCTAAATCTGTAATGGAAATTGAAGAGTTTAAAATTTAGCTATGATATCAGCATATTAAGGAGAATTCCTTACTACACCATAAGAAAACTAACCCCAAATCTTATGCTTTAAAAAAGCCAAATTCTATAATTTTATCCAATTTGGAAATAAAAAAATTCACTTCGATTTATACTGCAATTCTTCACTCAACATAAAATGCAAATAGTCTAATAACAATAATCAAACTCCAATCACATACAATCCAACTTTAATAAAATGTATTTCAATAAAACAGTGAAAGCAGTAAATTTAATGTTTCTCTTTAAAAAAAAGTATGTTAATTAAAATCAAGAGAAAGAATTGCTATATTAAAGATAAGATGAGAATAAATGGGTATTGAATAGTTAAATGAATGAAACGTCATATTCTGTAATTAGATTTCAAGAATGAATTCTGGAAGACTTTATTATGAATCATTCCCAATGAACTAAAATGGTTCTCAAAAAATGGAATAACAACAATGAATATCTGAAGAGTTGATTTTATTTCGAGTTAATGGTTTGGTTTTATAACTCTTTTAATTAATGGTTTATGAAAAATTACTAAAACGGGGTGATAAGATCTCACCAGATTAAAAGTCGGAAGGATTGTTAAGTAATTTCACGTTACTACAAAAATAATATGTAGTACAAGAGAGGTAGCCTGTGCTTGCGCTACAAGCATGTTTTTATGTGAGTTATTTTTGTTTATTTGATGCATCTGTTTTATAAACAATTACAGAAAGTAAGATATGAGACATTGTAAATCTATTCAGTCATTTTCTTGTTTTTTTAAAGTGAAATAGTATATGTTTAAAAGTGCTTGCATTTTTGTGCCAAAAGAAAAAGTGTTTGCATTCATTCTAAACAGTTCAATACATGCTGATATTTTTCACACTATTAATGGAAATAGACGAGTATAGAATAAAAATGGGTCTTTAGCAAAACAACTATAAGTCTTCTAATTAAACCCCCCCCCCCCCCCCAAAAAAAAAAAAGATAGACAAGTGTAGAAAGGATCATTTGTCCTTGACACTTAATATGGTTCATTAAAACACACTAATGCGTGTGGATATAGTTAATCATCTAAAAACTAGTCAACACAACTGAAATTTACTTTAACAATCCAACACAAACCATATAAAACATAAGGATTATTAAGTAAGTAGCAAATGGAGAAAAGACCAAACGGGACAAAAAGGTTGTCCCTGGTGAAAAGTTGAAAGGAGCTTTCAGCAATCACCGTCTTCAAAAAACAATTAACAGGGTTTGTAAAAAACGCACTTAGTATGTTAATAATTTCAGAAAATGCAATTTACTCTATAATAATCCAACACACCCAATTATCAAAGAATATATCATAGGGGTCATACTAAATGTAAACTAAATATTTATGTGCAAACCGTAAACGAACCCAACAAAAATGGACTGGAAAACTGGACTGAAGAAGGAAAAAGGCTTGTGCAACATATAAAATTACAGAATCCTCATAAAGCCCAATAATCAATAGATTAGCATATATGGAATTTAAAAAGGTTGAAACACCATTAATCATGCATTTAAAATGGTGGGAACACCATTAATTGAAGTTAGATTCTAAAATTACATAAAAAGACAATGTATTTTTAGAAAAAATGTTAAGATTAGAAGGATTTTAAAGTAATAAGTCATTTGAGAAAAGACCAAAATGAGGCGATAAGCTTGTTTCAGGTTAAAAGTTGAAAGGGCTTTTGAGTAAATTCCTTAGGGGACAAAAATAATATATACTAGAACTTCCCGGCCGCGCTTCGCTTGCAGCTGTTTTATTTGATTAGCTCTTTTAAGAAAATTAAGTTAAGAAATGAAATTTATATTTAATTTATAATTTATTTATAAAAACTTTCTGATAAAAAAAAAAAAACTTCCATTCCTTCCCTCAAATTAATTTGGTCTATATGATATTATTCTTGACATTTATTGAGCAGATTTAATGGGCTCACCGGGCTTTGATTGGATAGATATTCATATCCAATTTTTGAATTGGAAATCTCCCTATGATTAAAAGTAAACCACCGTATAGTATAGGTGTCGGTTTTTATTACAATTTACAAGTCCAAACAAAAATACCAAACTTAATACCCCAACACTAGCCGCTCCTCTCCCTTCTCCCTCTCTAGTTCTAGTTGGTGTTTCGACTACTCCTCCTCCTCCTTGGTTGTCACGCCAAGGGGGAGGAGGAGGATTTGGTTTTTGTTTTCAATAAGAGATTCAGATCTACAGATTTGACCAGTTTTATTTAAGTTTTTTTTAGTCGGTTTGAGTCAGTTTGTTTTTTAGTCAGTTTCGAGTCTAGTCTCAGTTCTTTTTGAATCTGAGTTATCCAGTCTGAATTTTATGATAATTTTAAGCATGATCAACCTTTTATTTATTCAGATTTGTGGTAAAATCGTTGTAATCCTTTTCTTTTTGGTGCCAAGGAAGAGATCTGTTCATCGAATCAATCACTTGATCATCGTTGATCAAAGCTTTTTGTTTGGAAGAACAAGCGACAACGAGGGAGTGATGTGCGTGATAGCGAGACATCAACATGATTCACGACAGGTGTTTTGGATTTTTAAGGAAGATCCAGTTTTTCCGGTGCAAAAAGTAATCGATTACGTAGTTTTACTAAGATTTGATGTAATGAGGGATGATATTCCTAAAATTATTGTAAAATCAGTTACATGAATGAAAGTTATCTATTTTTCAAAAAAAAAAAAAAAGTAAACCACCGTAATCACTTGGCTAAAGTCCAGGGTTTTTTATTCTTTGTAACCAAGATACGTCTAGCTATCAAAAACATGCCGGGAAGCCATTGACGAATTCACAGCAAAAAAACCTACGGCGAACAAGGCAGACCAAATCAGTCTAGGAGGAAATATGGTAACTCAATATCAAATCAACTTGTCCTCGTTCTTGTCGTTGTTTTTGATTCACTTGTTTCTCAAATCATATATGTATATATATGTGTAGGAAGTAGATTTGAACAGGTTCATGACGGAAGAAATAGCAGTTGAAATCTTATCTATAATTATCTCTTTTCTATCAGTGAAGGAAGCAGTACGCAGTAGCATATTATCAAAGAGATGGAGAAATCTATATTTATTCATGTCCCGCCTTGACACCTTCATCTTAGGTAGCTATAGAGATTATTCTTCTAGGGAAGAACGTGTCAGTCTATCAGTGTATAAGTTGTTGCAGCATTATTCGGATTCAAAAATCAAATCCTTCCGTCTCTGTGTTCCTAAATATAGGAACTTTTGGTGGTATATCGATAAGATGATGGATACGTACGGCTGAGGTCAGGAAAGAAAGGCTAAAGAATTGTGATGATGATAATAATATTTACAGATGGATTAGATATCAGCAATTCAGATGGGTGCCGTGACTGCAAAATCAAACACTTGTCTCATGAAACTTCCCAATCAGCATCAGTGTTGGTCTTGAATGGCTTGAACCATCAAAACAGAAAGATCATGAACAAAGGAAATTGTTTTGATGGATAGAAAATCAAGGATTATATAAGTTGAAGTTGGCGATCAAAGAGTTAAGAAAATGATCAAGTTTCAGTTTGTTGACAAGGGAAGTTGAGAGAGAATGAAGGGAATTCAAAGATGGATTATCTTTAAAACTCCATTGTACTTGGTTGCTACTATATCAGTTTTTAATACTTATATATATCTTGCGCAAATTTTGTGGTGAAAACAAAACAACCATTCTGCAGATTTTGAAGCATGGGATCATACAATTTGAAAACCCTCATTTTGTTAGAATCATCACAACTGATTTATGATCAACAAAAGGAAATAAAGGCAAGAACAACCTGAACATCCCTTCAGAATTGAAGCAAAACTCTACCTCAAAATCCAAAATTGGTTACTGCCCACATAATAAAAGTACCCAATTTAGACGTTGTATTGCCTGTAAATGGCCAAGCTCTCTTTACTAAAAATAAAAAGCACCCACAACAGAGCATACCGTGCAACACGCTGGATTACCTAGTATTAAAAGAAATTCAACTGATTACAAAATTTTAATCATAGAACACATTATTAATTAAGTGATACTAAAACATTATTATATCCATAAATAAAATGTCTTAAAATATATATTATTCATCACACATATATCCTCTAGGCTCAACGAACACTGATGTTGTTCTTGCCGGTACAGTGAAGCAGCCCGACGATGGTTGGTATGATGAGTTCTTGACTACATCATCAGTTGACTTTACCTGTTGCATGATTTTCACACAAAAACACCATCCATTATTTGTTCAAAGCTCTAAAAGAAACCAATATTGTAGCCCTAATACCTTATTCAGACCATAATAAAGGAGTTTTGATTGTTCAAACTGTCTGAAGAAGAGTAACAAAGAAATGCTACGATTACTACAAAACTCTTAATCATTCTAACACCTAAAATTTTTCACCATCCAAGCCCTTTCTTTCACTTCCTTCGTCAACTCTCCCTATCCATAAAGTGAAAGATTCAAGAAAGCTATTTTGATAGTTGATACAATCATGCTCATTCCTTCTTTTAAATAATTAATCTTTTGGTGTCGACCTCCACAATGCCATTAAATTTGGGTTTAAAGTTACCAAACCAGAAAATTTAATGCAGAAACATTGGATACAGAGACAACCATTTGAATTAAATCATAAACTATGACTACCTGTATTGGATGCAGTTGAAGAGTCTTTCCTCGCAGTGTAGGGCTAAAGAATGATGCCTCAGTTGGACATGGATTGAAGATAACCACAACATATGAAAAGCTGTAAAAAATATATATACAAAACTGAAGAATTATAAACTATGGTAGATGGTAATATCAGAAGTATGATTAAAAAATATAATACCCACTTGCGATCTAACTGAGATAGCCCTGGGACACCTTCGTTACCATCTTCAATGCTCATCACAATGATGCCAGGGACCCATGATGGACCTGTGTTGTGGAATCGTACTCGTTCCTGCAAACATAAAACAATATCAGTTTATTATGAACTAGTTACTGATAGGTTTCTTTTGTGAGACTTCCATTTGTACAAAGACTTAAAGCTAGCTGACATTTTCAGGCATACGGGACATAGAACCAAGCGAAGCAGTCTATAGAAAATGGAAGAACGAAATCCAAAGTTAAAACAATATAAGAAATATGAAGCAAATGCATATAAAACCAATGATGCAATATCAAGTCAAAATGACCTAGATGAATTCTCCGGAAATATGAGTTTGAAATTGAATAGTTTAGTTTCATACAGGAAAATGTAGAAAATATTTTCTGGGTTTTGCATTTCACAGTAATTATATAAGAAAATGTAGGAATGGACTCA
This sequence comes from Corchorus capsularis, assembly GCA_001974805.1. Taxonomy (NCBI): domain Eukaryota; kingdom Viridiplantae; phylum Streptophyta; class Magnoliopsida; order Malvales; family Malvaceae; genus Corchorus; species Corchorus capsularis. The sequence goes on from AWWV01012603.1 coordinate 12,453, forward strand.
CTCTGGATACCGATAACAATGATACAGTTAACTTAAATTTGACCCGAAGCCTCATAAATGCAATTCCATTTGTTTATTCAAATCCATAGTTAGGTAATTTTCTCAAACTTTCAGCTTGTACACAAAAGTTCATACATGGCTTTGCTCACCTGGATTGCATTTGCTGTCCTGAGACGGAAAAGAGGTGAAGAATACCGAATGCGTAACAAATTCATAAAGTTCTCTGCTGCTGCAAGGATGTGACTCCTTTGAGGCTTGAAGGATGGATCAGCCAGTCTTGGCTGTATTCTGAAAAGAGAAAGCCCAAGACCATCAGGGATATCATACAACACACTTTGAAAAGAAGAAAAATGTATGTTAACAGGCAATGTGGACATTTAGTGCATAATCCCACAACATCAACCTTTATTTAAGAATCAATTTAATCGAAAAGAAATTATGATGATGCTTACAGTGACCAGTTCTTTTCGTTTTTCTCTTTTGGAGGAAGGCCAACTCCCCAGTTGTTAGAATTGTACGTGAAGTCTAGTCTGTAGCCCATAACAAGCAAAAACTGAAGTTTAGGTGAGCTGAGATGTGTAGGAATTTGGTTACACAAATTGCACTGATTGCACACCTATTCCGTTATAGAAAAATAATTTATTGCCAGGAGCAGGTTTCAAGTGACACATTCTCAACAAACTATTTGAATAACACTTTCATCAGACAGAAGTGAAAATCTGTGAAATGATTAATGCAGAATACTTAAATATGAAGCAGACCTGTTGAACCAATCACCAGAATTGTACGAATCACGATCAAGTGATTTTGAGCGTAGCATTTCATCCCCAGCATGGAAAAATGGTATTCCCTATAATTATATACAACAGAATAAAAATGTAGTACAGTACGATAAAGATATATCAAGATATATATACAATTATTAGCAATATAAACATGGATCATTACACTGAACTCTTTGCTTGATCCTTAAAAAGTTTCACCACTCATGATGAACCAAACTCATTAAACAGCATAAAGAAAGTAGAAGAGGAATTCAACCCCCGTAAACTAAAAGAGGAAAACTAAACACAAGTCTGTTTTGTTCAAAAATGAGACGAACTAGGTACTTTCATTATTTGAATACTGATCCTCATCTGGTCATGTTTTAGACTAAGGAAATAAATATAGGTTTGCATCCAATAGTCTAATCACAATTTTGTAAAATATGTCAATATCTTCACCTGAGTGTGTTTGAGTTTAGACTATGGGATAAGAAAAAAGGTTTAGAAACCCTATAAACAGCAGAATGGATTCAGGTTGCGCCAATTTTGTAATTTATATAATCATGGATAGTTTATTTAAAGACTAGGTAGTTTTGAGCCCGAGGCAAATTCTGATCTGTACCAAGCCCCATTGGTAAAATGAAATTGAACAGCTCCACCTCTTGGTCCCTCTCAGCCTAGGAACCATTAGGGAACCTCATTAAAAGGCTGGGGTTCAATTCCCAGCCTCCCCCTCCCCTGCCATCTACACCAAAAAAAAAAAAAAAAAAAAAAAGAAGAAAGAACATGACTCCTAGGGGATACCTTTCTTCTTACATAACTAAATCCCTACAACATATTACAGAAATTGGTAATATGAATATGTGGATTTGATTATCTGAGAAGGAAAACCTGTGAAAGTGCAATTACACTAGTTGCAAAATGGTTTATCCTGCATCTCTCTTCAACAGAAATTTCTACTGGAGTCTGCAAGAGGCAAAGTTAGTAGCCATAGTTGCTGTAGGATAGAACATTACCTTTCTCTCTTTTATTTTGGATAAAGAGGATAGAAAATTTCCATTAGAATCATCCTGAACATACCTTCAAGCTAATGATGTCAAACAGGGTTTCATTGTCATGAGCAGAAACATAATTGACCTGGAAGATGATCAGAAAATATTAACTATTATGTTTTTTTTATTAAGAGACAATACTGTCATCAAGAGGAGAAAAGTTTCATTTTCTTTTAGACAAGTCATTACAGAATGTTTACTAATTTTGAAGATAATATTTAATGAGATGTGCATACTTATTGGTTTCAGAAAGACATAACAATTGACAATGAACTGAAATATCCATTCTCTATGTTCATCTAACTTGAAAGTTTCAAGTTGAAACAGAAGAAACAAAATCAGCAATCCACAAAATTTTAGAATGCACGATGTACAGTCAATGAACTTGAGCCTTCTTGCAAAGCATGATTTAAAAAAAATAATAAAAAAAGTTCCACCAAAGAACCTGATACATTGCTCGCTTGATGATTAAATCATAAGAAAAGATAATTTTTCCCAAAAATATAGGAAAGAAAGGGATATATTGAGTGAACAACTTAGTTCACTTAACAGATTAATATATAGATAAATTAACCAACAGAGAATGTATTCCTGATTTTTCTGCAGACATGCAATCTGATCTAAGGATTTGTGAGGATGAAAACACCAGTGATTCCTTCCCCCTTCAACAAAATTTGATTCAAAATATGTATGACATTGTCCTGACAAGACATGAAAAGAAAAACATTCGTGTCCCTCTTATATATTTGCAAGGAAAATGGCAAATTCCCATCATGATAAGAAAAACGGAAAGGTTATATCAAAAAAGCTGATCCCATTTCTATAAAAGAAACCATGTAAAAGTTGGCCATTCCAATTAATCCATGCAGTGCAATATTTTGCATCTATTTCAAGGCGCCCCAAGTCTCCCTTGATAGATCTGAACATATCCATTCCTTAACTATAGCAAATTTTTCTATAGGATATATCAAAGTTTGGAATCTCCTTTGACATATAATCCAAGTCCAACTGATGGGATCTAGAGTTATTTCCCTTGTGGTCACCTATTCTACCAACCATTAAAGGCATCTATACATTATTCCTTAAATATGCATAGATGAAATTTGTCAGATTTCGATTCCTAAAGAGATACAAATCAAATACAAAAAGAAAAAATCTACAAACGTTTTGTAGGACCATGATAATCTTTTAACAAGGTGTAGCATTGCAGTCAATATCTAGAGGGAAACCCTAAAAAATGAATCCTCCAATCCACCAAAAACAATTTCGGATTTCCAATGGACTGCTTCAATCACTTTGCAAGTTGGGATCTACTAACCACTTTTGTTTCCTTCTCCTTGTCCATACAGGACCGGTAACCTGTTACCCTTGGAAAGAGGCAATTTGCAAGAGATTTTCACTAATCTAAGAATGACTGACAGCAAATCCTATGAAAATTTAACACTAGCAAACATTTAAACCAACAGAGGGGCACATGAATCTGAGCAAAGTACAAAAATTGACAGAAAGTAAGACAACGTACTGTTTCTGTGGGGCATAAAGCATAAGCCACAGGTGTCCCACCATACATGAAGACTTCTGATCCTTTCCTCTAAGAGAAAACAAAACTAGATTCAAAATAAATCAACAGGAATATATGCTCTCAGCTACAACATTCAAAGGTAAGGGGTTAGAAGAAAGGCAGAGGAGTAAATTAGAATAGATAGAAATAAAGTATAAAACATACAAGAGAACTCTATTGAGAATGGCAGAGTAGCAACAACTTAAGTCCACAAGAAAATCCATGACAAGTTTGTGAAGGTAGATGAAGAGACAATCTATGAAGCAATGACAAGGTAAAAGCTTGCTTACTTTCCCATAGTGATGGATATAAGAAATATACATATCATGTAAGTGTTATCCGAAAACCTAGGTAGCACTGAGTAACAGGTTTCTACTTATGCATCAATTAAATGCATCACCAACAAACTCGAAAATAAAACATGACACGTATACATTTTATACGTAAGAAAAATAATGAAGTTTCATAACTAGATATAAAGACAAGTATAATCCCATATGGATGCATCGTTAAAATTACATTTACCTCATTTCCTTTACAATCAGTGAGCACAAAATCCCTCAAATTTGCAGCCATACCAACCTAATGACATTAAACTAATTTAATTAGTTGTGAGCAACCAATAATCCAAGCTGCAGCACCTGGATCTTGGGGGGGAAAAA
>AWWV01012604.1:0-76095 GCA_001974805.1 Corchorus capsularis
GGGGGGGGGCAACATTTCTGAAATGATGAGTATAATCCTATTTGCAGCAGAACCATCTCAAAGCTTGGGCATAAATTTGATTTTTATGCATCTATATAGGTGTCTATAATTGGATTATATAGGAAGATGTTAAAATTATTACACTCCAAGCTACACATGATATGCAAGAACAAAATTATTACAATTCCTTTTATGCAACTATGTAAATCCCACTTTCAAGGGCATCCACCAACTTCAAAGGTGTATAGAATTGACGCAGCCCCAAAGCAGAGTAGACATATACACTACAATAGCAGGTAGGTGGGTCCACAGCTATAAATCTTCAAGAAAAAAAAATTAAAATAAAAGAGTCTAATAATATAAAATACTTCAAAATGAACTAAAAATCCTAAGCCATTCTGCTTAGCAGCTGAATCTTCATAAAGAGTCCAGCAGCAGCAATGTAAATAGATGGGTACTGTTTACCACCAAATCTAAGGTTCCCAAAAGACATTACCCAGCAATTTATGAAGAGTATGCAATTTAGACCAGTATCTGCTTTAAAACAATCTATTCAACATTGTCAAATGTTCAGATCAAAAACATTTAACCTGGATATGGTCCTTTGCAGAAGCAAGCATCTCTTTTTCAACAGCTTTTGTACCATGATCATGACCATTAGGCTGCAAAAAGAACAATAGAGATACTGATAGAACCATGGTGATGTATATTATGCAAAAAGACCTAAAAAAGGAATGTGTAAAAAGACTCAGTTTTTCCAACTATAATATAGGAAACCCTAGTAAACTACCAAACACAAAACTTATGCAATCATTTTTCACCCTAATAAAAATGCAGGCAAGAAGCTGACATCGCAGAATATGTACAAAATAATGACTTTTTAATTTGTGGAAGAATCTGAGAAATCATTGAAATGACAACCAAAAATGTAATTGTTGAATATTTCTCATAGCAATTAAATTTGGGTTTATAATGGCCTTGAATTTAAATTAGGCTTTTTCGGCCTGGTTTCAATTTGGTTTTGAGCTGGACATTTTAATGTGGTATCAAAAACTATGATGTTCAAAGCACCATTTTTTGTAGTGCATGTGAAAGGCCCATTTTCTAAATTGCCCTATTTGGCTTAAGGACTCTACAATAAGGGAGACTGTCAACTGGCATGAAATGCAGCATCAGTTTAGTTCATAGGTAGTCCCTCTAAAACTTATTACCAAATGGTTTGAGGTGGATGCTTTAACATAAATAATTAACAGATCTTTTCAACAACAGTTTCACTAATTTCCCAACCCCCAATCCATATTTTCTATATAAACAGCTCAAAGGAGCCAATTATTTTCCTTAGTAGGAGTCAAACCCTTACTGTTATAGTTCGAAAATTTGGAAATCAAGGATGTTTCGGTTTTTGAACAGAAAGATCAGGCAACTTCTGAGAGTCATTCAAGGACAATCTTGCATTGACATAGATAGCCAATCACCATTCTTTGAGCTTATTCAACTCTTCTAATAGATATCACTTTTAAACCCACAATTTATGTTCTGAAGTTAAATATTAGTCAAAGTGGCCATCAAGTAAAGTCCAACGAGATAACATGAAAGTAAAGAAGTCTAAGTCCTTCACAGAATTAGAATTTTCATTACCTCCAATAACAGGCCTGTTATGAAGCCTTGCTGGAGAGGATGACCAAATGGAGATCCACCGAGCATTGCATCCCGAATTCGATCATTAAAACTGAATAAAAATTCTAACAATGGATAAGACCTAAAAAAACCTTCACAAAAATGCATGTCCATGTGAAAAGATCGCTATCTTACCAGATAAGAAGGGATTGTAAGAACAAAAGTAATGGACATTATGGCAAAATGTTAGCAAAAGCATACAGTATTGCATAGGGATAAAGCACAAAAGGGCCTATTTGTTTGTGTGTGCAATTAGCATTTTGTTTTGCAACAGTTGAACTACTATTCAGCAGCACTAAACAAATATATTTGGGAACATTCCATGTTACATAGTGGACTTGATTTTCTATTGCTAGTTTTAGCGGTGTAGGTAATAGATGTGGTAGAAATAGGACTTATGTAACAATATATAATGGCTTACATTAAGAAGTCAAGAAAGTTCAATGGCTTTTCATAATTATTCAATGCTTAATTTAACTTGCGCTAGCATGGTAATTACAAAGACAATTACAGGTGAATGATTCAGATTTAATACCAAATATCTATCTTAATTTTCATTTTCGTATAAGAGATATTTCTGAACAATAGAAATTCAAAATACTCTAGATGGTATTAACCATGACAGGAAATTGGAGACTTCTATTATACTTACTATTTTGTTGAAAATACTCAATTTATTTTAACATGAATGTTCACCTTGCAATTTTTGCAAGAAAATAAACTACATCCTTCATCCTTTTTCCTTAAAAATCTAAATTTACTTACTTTATCTATATTCATAATTAATTCTTCATTATCTTTGTTCTAGCTGTTTGACATTAAAAAAGTCATTGAAAATTGACATCATTAAAAAAGGAAATTTAAACTTTAACATAGAATATCTTAAAAGACAAATTTTCTTTAAAACTGTGCTCTGAGTCAAATAAAGCAATTTAATTTTAAACATAGATAGGTATTTGATTAAACAAAGAGATTGTATATCAACCCCTCATGAGAAGTCCAATTACCTTCCTATTCCAGTCCCGCAAATATTAAATTGTGAAGCATTGATCCCACGGCCATTTTTTGCAACTTCACCAAAGTCCCATCCTTCACCATATCTGTACGTATGAAAAATCCAAACTTAAATGCACTATCATATCTGTTGGAAACAAAAAACACAGAGAACATAGAAAACCTCCAGGGTGTGGGTACTTCCCCGTAAAACACTTCGTTTCTAAACAGAGAAATTCAATCTTTAATCTTTAGAGTTTAGAATTGATTTAATTTGGCCCGTTATCCAAAAAATTAGGGGGAAAAACCGAAAATGAAAAAGGTTCAAACTCTGATCTCTTTTATTGATATCTTTCTTCGTTTTTACTTTGCTATTAGCAAACCACCTTGATTCACTCTTTCTCCCCCACCCCCCACTCAATGGTTTCTTGTTATTTACCACTAATTTTCTTAATATAGTCAGGTAGAAAAGTTGAACAGTACTAATTATTTTGAAAACCAGTGGACTAATTGCAACATTCTAGAATCACATAAAATGCTTTAATGTTATAGGATTTTCTACAATATTCAACTATTTATATTATAAAATATAGAGCCATTCCCAATTAAGTAACATAAGCATTAAAAAGGAGTCATTGAGAAAGAAAAATCATTTCATGAGAACTCACAAATAAATTCTTGAACCATCAACCCCATCCCTTTCCTTTGTTAGTCTACAAAGTGCATCTTTCGCTTTCACCTATGCAAAGATCATATGAGTTCTACCTGAGTTGCATGGCTATACCATAAGAAAAATAAAGTGATCTAAATACACAAAAAACCTTGATAAAATATAAATAATCCCAGCTTAGAAGATTATCAATAAACGACCACTCAAGAAATGTACCACTTACTAGCAAAATTATCACATATCCACTGACCATGATAACCAATTCATGCTCACGAATAGAAACCAATGGGGGCTACAAACTCGAACTTTGATTGTTAACTAGCATGCATAGTCTCGGTTATTCTTTAAATATACAAAGCATTTCATTCGAAAAGCCATTTGAGATAACATACAACTCAGCTCCCTCGGTAGACCACATACGTATATATTAGCAATATATGTTGCTTATCACCTCATGACTTACCAAAACACCTAACAGTCATATGCAATTCAATGGAAGGCGTGCTCTGTTTCTCGTTAAATTTCTAGTTCTGAAATCCAAAAGTAGTCACAGTAAGGTACATACCATTGTGCGTTTCATAATGTGACCCATTAGATCAAACCGAAACCCATCAACCTGACAACATTATCAACAAATTAACATCATTGATGGATGAAATACACCGTATTCTTCATTAAAACTCATAAAAGATTTAAAAAAAGAAAATCTAAGTTAACCAAGCAACGTTCTATATGGACAACTAGTGCAAATATAGAAAAGTATGGAAGAATATTTCATAAATATAGGATAAGTAAACAATCTAATTTCCCAAAAACCTTGAGGAATTATATGATCACCTTATAGTTCATTGCCCAACTCAGAAGATCATCAACAATCAAACGTCCAACCATATAATGCTCACTAGCAGTATTATTGACACATGTACTGTTCTCAATAAAACCATCCGTATTCCTTCTCAGATAGTAGCCTGGAACAATCTATAAGAAACTTTCCATCATAACAAAGGGATAATATACATAACCAAATAGCATAATTGCCATAAACACCAAAAATGTAATGACCTTGTCAAGAACAGAATCCTTATCAACAGGACCACTCGCATGCAAGTGATTATAGACAACATCCAACACAACACAGAGACCGATATGATTGAGTGCCTGCAGTCACAAAAACGGAACCATTTAAGCGAATTAAGACAAATGTCTTGCTCTCATGTATACCAACCAAGCAAAAACATATATATTCCCTTGTCAGATTTTATGCACTCAACAGTTGCGATAGAAGGGGGGAGGGGGAATCTTGACCTGAATCATCTTTCTAAACTCAATTATACGGCATGGACCATTTGGGTCACTTGCATAACTTCCCTTAGGGACACCCCATAGAACAGGATTGTACCTTCATAAGGCAATTAGCAAAAGAATTAATGCATGTACAAGGTAATAGAAACACAGCTGCTACCAAATTGTATTCACAATTTCACATGCTCACCCCCAGTTATATGCATCATCATTTTGGATGGCAGTAATTTGCATTTGTTGCTCATCTGAATCTGGTGATAGTTTCTCCATAATCTTAGAATCTGCAAAAAAGATGATTTTGAAAAAATAGAAACAGCTTAGGATAGCCGAAAAACCAGGTAAATCAGAAACAAAGAAACAAAAATATATCAGATAATCAGATATTGTCTTGGAAGCTCTACTAGCTGATGAGAGGGGAGTGGCCTTCCCCAGGGGTTTTAGCTTGACTTACTATTGTTTTTATCTTCCAGTTAACAACTAATTTACAAAATGAACATGGTTTTAAGCCCCTACTTATGAAGGTTAGGGTCAGAACCACAACAAAGGTAATAAACAGGAGAATTGACGTAAATCAATTTAAAAAGTTAATTAAAAAAAAAAAACCACTATGCCTAATAAGTTAAAGCGTTAGAAATTAACTTTTAAATTCAACTTGTTGAAGATCAAACCAAATTTTCTATATTGCCCCCTCCCCCTTTATCCCATTTTCCCCCCTTTTAGAGGCACTTGTCGGTGGAGGCCACTGTGGTTCTCTCTCCTTCCAAAGAGGATGGAGGTCAATGCAAGGGAGTTTTGAACAGAAGAAATTGTCGTTTTACATGCAAAATCCCAGATATTAAACAAGGAACCCTCTTCAGCCAAAAAAAAAACAAGGAACCCTCTTACCCACATGCTTCCAGTTTTCCTTCTCATCATCAACGCCAGCAAATTGGAAGGTTGGCAGCAAATGAACATGAGTGATGCCAGCATTTGACAATTTCTTCAAATGGAGCACACCTGCTGAGTCCTTCAAAATGCATGTACGAAAAGTTAAGTAGCGAATAGTGATGTGTCATCTTTAACCCAAAGAAATGATAATCATAGAATTATCTTTTTCTTAGACATGAAAATCTTAAGTCACAGTTACCTTAGACTTTTATTGCTTTATTCCCACTTAGACTCCAATTAATAACTAAAGAAGTGGATAACACAACTGCTATTGAGATCTCAGGCCCACTCTGAGCAACACTCCTACCAAACTAGAATAAACAATCTATCGCGTAACAAAAGGAAAAGATTGCTTCCAGATCATGCTATTTTTAGTACTGCCTGTACCAAATACCACTGTCCATAATTCAGCACTTTGAAACTTCATTTCATTCTTTCTTTTTTTTTTTTACTATTTTTCACTATAAAGAAATTTTGCTATTTTCAAATATAAACGGCTGTCAAACAAGACAGCCTAATATTTGGGCAGAGACTGTATTGTGGTAGAATTTCTAATATCCACAGGTACATTTCTTATAAGAAATCATATTCCAAAGGATCAAATAAAGGATCCTATTGATGATTAAGGAACTACATCAGTTCCAACAAAGAAAAACACAAAGGAAATTAAATCATGCATGCTCAGAAATTGTGTTGTGGCAGGAAATCTAAAAATCTTAATATAATAATCCAGGCTACGCGTTCTTTTGAAACAATTTTCTTCAAAGAACAGGGATCACAAGAACACCACTACCTCTAAGGTGAAGGCCAAATAACCACCACGAAACTCGGGATACACAGTGTTGTCATTGGCACTGCAATAGCAATAAAGATTATCGTCATCAAAGCACCTGCAGAACACTGCACAAGGAACAAAGAAGAAACAAAATAGATGGAAACTAATTTTCACACACAAGTAAAATGAGAACTTGTGAATGTTAAAGCAGTACAAACATTATGCCTAAAACCATGGCCCTATCAAGTGGTAGGGAGGAGCAGGCTAGGTTTTAAATTCTGCATCTGTCTTCCCACACACTCCCAATCCCCAGTCATGCCCTCTTCAATTGAACCAGAAATAAGAATTCTAAAAGGCCCGAGCCACGGCACTAAACGGAGGAAAGCATAGACAGGACAGGCTTAACGTTTCAAGTTTAGGTCTTGGTGTTCGAAGAGACTCAGCCTGATCCAATAACTCTACAAACCATTTAAACAACCCTAGAAAGATATTATGATATATTCTATAATTCATTAAAACTAAGAAATAAAGTCAGTATGAGATAGATTAAATTGTAGAAACAATAAAACATACCTACCTGAAATCCCGTATGTGTAATTCATATATACTTATGTCCGAGAAAGAATCTATATCAGGCTTCTTGTCTGCTAATTCATCCCATCCTTCAGGTTTTAAACCGTTGGTGTCAAGATTAACAAACAAAGTTCGCCTTCCATCTGATGAAAGCCTGTTTCAACAAGAAAACAGTACTAACATCACATAAAAGCACATAATGTTCATACCGACTGTGTAAATATGACCATGATCAGGTAGAAGCACACCATATAACTTTAGACATAATTCATCAGAGCTATTCCAGACAATTGTTGGCTAAGAACCAGCATACCCTCTTGCATACGGATCATTTGCATAACACTTTTCAATCTGCAAGGTGCTTGGATGATAGACAGATACTTCATACACGTAGTAACAGCCTTCCCAACTTTTTGGTCCTTTAGTACTCCAAACACCATTAGTTTCCTCCAAGGGGATAATTTCAAGTGGACCCCCACCTACTGGGTCCTTATAGATGTGAGCATGAACTGCCTAATTCAATTCACAATAAAGCAGAAAGAAGAAACTAGTGTACTTAGTTAAATGGATAATAATGATTTGAAAGAGCATTAACAAAATTTCGCTAACTTTTTTCTAAAGTAGTACAATACTTGAGCAGTGGGAGCCCAAAGGTAAAGAGACACCGATTCCCCCGAGTAAAGTGCACCAAGAGGACCATCATATGAGAATAATTCATCCAGGATACCAGGCAACTGTAAACCAGTAGCATTGCTGCATTTTCCATGAGCTGTATGAAAGGGTAAAGAAGAAATTATAAGCAAGAATTGTGAGAAGAAGTAAGAAGCACCATGTTTATTCAGAGAGAGAATTTGATAATAAGAAAGTGACTTCATCAAACAAACCAGGTCTCATGCAACCATAAAGCTTACAAAACGTAGGATTGCAGTTTCAGGGAAAAAAAAAAAAAAAAAAAAAAAGAACATGGAGAATAGCAGCAAAAATAGAACCAGCATAATTTGGATGTCAGCTAAACAAGGAATTTAATTACTAGACGGAAAAGACATAACCAAGGACACTTCAAAAGTTATTATCCTAATATGAGATCATTTACTTCATTACTGGTGGGGTGGTGGCAAATATTTACACATATATAAAAGAAACAAAACACAGCCAAAATGCTTACAATTGAAAGCAGCAACTGCTAATTGGCATTTGAGAAGATTTTTCACATCCAAAGCAGGAGGTACTTTGAAAGCTCTGTAATCTCGAATATGAGGGAACTTCTCAATTACCTAATAAGATGAAGGGTGGAGGTGTAAATTCGAATACTAGAAGTATTTCAGACTAAAAAGAAAAGAAATATATTATAAGTTGGCAAAAGAAAAGAAACCATTTTAAAGCAAAGCACACAATGTAGACTGAGTAACAACAGATAGCAGTCATAAAACTGTTAAGGTTTTATTATTACTGCAAAGGGGGAAAATAGTGAAGAGTAGTTTACATTTTGAGGTAGGCCGCTGCAATCTTCTTCAAGCTTAATTTTGACATCATGGCCTATCATGACAAAGATTATATCAAAGTTAGATGGCAGTTTCTTGATTTGCAACAAAGACAAGAGGCTTATAATGAATGAAAGGTAAAGTCAGTTCAATCCAAACCTTGAATTCCATCATCAGTAACAGATAAAGCGGCAACCTTACTTGCATACAAATAGCAAGAACCATCCACAACATCCACATTCCAAGCAATTATAGATTTACTAACCCAAAAAGCCCTTGAATACAACAAATTGTCCTGCAGCTGATCACCATTTTAAGCAGATTAGTATCCCAATTATTAGCATTGCATCTAATTATACCAAATTTTTGCATCAGCTTATTAGTGAAATTCAAATGGCGAAAAAGAAAATTAAATTACATTATAGGTCTTAAGCTTTCTTGCCAATTGGATATGACGATATGTTCTGTAATGCATATCCAAGCATTGATTGTTATTCAAATTCCATCTTAATTTTCATCATTCCAAATCAAATTAAAGGAAGCCTTTAAACTATTTTATTAAAATTAATCCAAAAAAGAAACGAGAGAACCCATTTCTCCCAATGTGACAAAAATTATCACACTTGTTCAAACCCATAGATAATGATCTCCCAAATTCAAGAAAATGATATCCAAAGAATAGAAATTTAAAATTCAAAACAAAAAAAGGACGGTCATACTCATATGTAGAAAACCCAAAATATAAAAAAAAAAGTAGAAGAAGAACCTGAGAAGAGGAGGAGGAGGAGGAGAGTTGAAAGGGCATGGAAGAAGAAGAGCAATGAAGGGGTTGTTTAGGAGAGGAAGGGAAAGAGAAAGGACGAGAGAGGAAAAGGTCCGGTTGGGGATGCAAACGGCGTCGTAAAAGAGGATCGGTAGGGATATAACGAGGCTTGGCGGGTGTTAATGGTGGTCTTGAAGGCGGGAGAAGTGAAGATGGAAGAGAAAGAACATCGAACATTGCTTTGGTTTTATTTTTCTATTTTATTTTTTTTCTTTTCCTTTTCGCCTTTTTGGATCTATACTGTGCTGAATGTTTCAGTTTCAGTTTCAGTTTCAGTTTCAGAGATATAGTAAGATTTGGATTTCGTGTCAACACAAAAAAATCTTCCTTATTTATTTCTCTTTTCTATTTTCGGCGGGGTAAGTGTCACTGTCCAAGCTATTCGACCTCGACTTAAAAAAAAAAAACACTCCGCTCGGTTACTATCCAACTAAGCTGAGTATAACTTCTTCAACCAAAGCAAACAAGGTTGACCAGCAACTAGTAGTAGTAATAGAGCCAAAAAAAAAAAAAGTGCTAAATTTTGAGGTAACCTGACAGCTTCATTTCAAAATCTTCCCAAGTATTTTATGTTTGCCCTCATAATTCAGGATATAATGTTTGCCCTCGTATTCAAACAATTTTGAATACGAGGGCAAACATAATTGAGTATTTAGCCATTATATATCAAAGTTAGAGTAATTTTCTTGATTTACTTTACAATAGAAGAGTAAAGACAGGAGACTTGTGAGAAACTTTGATCACCATAATTGGAATTTGGAAGGTAAACTTTGAGAGTTCCATCATCTGCTGCAGACAAAGCAGCAACTTTAAAACTTGCATACCAATAACATTAACATAATAAATTTATCAGTTTTGCTTTAATTTAAACCAAATTATTCAATCAGAATTCACTTATATGCGTGCACATGACTAACGGGTATGTTAACTCGAGGTTTTTTGCTGACGTAGAATTTTCACATTAGCCAAAAAATGGACCTCAACTCGATTTTTATCAATTTCTAAAGGGTGAAAAAGGTTGATGTGGAGCCTAGTTTCAACTGGCGTTGAAATTTCATGTCAGCAGATAACCTCAAGTTAATAGATCCGTTAGTAATGTGCACGCACGTGACTAAATTCTGTTACGACATGGGGAATACTCTAGAATTTTATTACTTCAACTGACTCTGTGCAGATTCAGCTCATCACGTTGCTTGTCAAAGACCATTCTTTTCTGTTCTCTATATGTTTGTAGAATTTGCCCATTCAATGTTCATAAGAAATGTACTGAACTGCCTCATGAAATTAGCCATCCCTTCCACCCTATGCACTCTCTGTTTTTAAAACAGTTTTATGTTTTTAATTAAACAAAATGGGAACTTTTATAGCTGCTCTTCTTGCAATTTTCATATTCGCTTTGGTTGTGCTTGGCAAGACCTTGTTGTTGAACGCAAATCTTTTCATGAGCACCCTTTTCACATGTTCATAAGACTAAAGTCCATTGAGTTTTGTAAGTTCTAACTAACGTTATTCTTTTGAGATGATGCCAAAATAACTCAAGACAAAAGCAAAAGCTACAGATATATAAAATTAATTGTAACATGGTGTAAGATATAATAAAAACCAAGTCGATCAAATCCACACTATAGTATTACAATAAAATAAGTATATTAAATGATTAATGTCATGACCAAGACAAACCCAAACCTTTCTTCCTTCTCCTTTTGCTCTGTCTTCCAATATCTGAAGTCAAACAAAAAAAGAACGAAAAAAAACCAGAGGAGCCATTTGTTCACAACATGGAGATAGAGAATGAAAGGCAAAGCATGAAGCAGTTGAAAGATGTTTTCCATGAGCATCATCAACCCTTGGTGTTCAACAAGGAGGCATGGGATCCAAGTAAATTTACTCGCTGCTCAGCTTGTAAGAATCCATTGTCCGGTGAAAGCTATAACTGCGCAGAATGCGATGAGTTTCATCTGCATAAAACATGTGCGGAGGCACCCTTACAAATTAATCATCTTCACCGTGACCACGATCATCTAACTCTTCAGTCAAGCATCGAGACAAGGTAAGATAAGTGTTTTTTATGCCATAAGACAGATGACAAATTTGGTTACAGTTGCTCATCTTGCAGAGAAATCGTTCATATTGAATGTGCTTTGTTGACACTTGAGCATGGTCATGAAATTTTGCATGATAGCCATGATGAACATCCATTGCTTCTTGTAGAAAATCACAACGCTGAATTCCAAACAAATGATTGCAACTTTTGTGACTGTCCATTGTTGGGTTCTATATATGTTTGTTCTACCTGCACATTTGCGGCTCATAAGCAATGCACTGAATTATTACCTGTTGAAATTAGTCATCCCTGCCACCGCTCCGCTCTGTTTTTAAACAGAAATGAGGAGCATGAGCGGTTTGAGTGTGAAGTATGTAAGAAAACAAGGTGTGGTTATTTTTATAGCTGCAGCTCTTCTTGCAATTTCCGCATTGATTTTAGATGTATTTGGCCAAGGGTGGTTGTTGAAGATAAATCTCATCATGAGCACCCCTTTAACTTGTTGTGGAAACGAGATCCATTTGTTTGTAATGCATGTGGCGAGGAAGGGAAATTTGTTTCCTATGTATGTGTCTAATGTCACCTCCAAGTCCACAAGGATTGCACTTCACTACCGCGATACATCAAGTTCCTAATGCATCGCCATCCACTCTCTCACAAATATTTTCTTGAAAATATGGAGCATCGAAAGCTAGATTGCAGAGTATGTCATGATGAAGTGAAAACAGAACATGGTAGTTACAGTTGTTTAAAGCAAGATTGCGATTACATTGTCCATGTCAAGTGTGCAACTATGAATAGTGATAATTACAATGTAATTGATCCAAATGAAATCGAAGACCTTTTGAAAGACAAGCCTGTGGAGTCTTGCATCACTTGTGTTATTGAGAGGAATGAATCTGGGGAAGCCATAAAGATAAATCATCTATTCCATGAACATGAACTGATGTTAATGGAAGACAAAATCAAGGAGGAAGATGTTGATCATGATCATAAGCAATGTGATGGGTGCATAGGGTCAATCTCAACTTCTTTCTATTACTGTTCACGATATCCCCAATGCAATTTCTTGCTTCATAAATCTTGTGCTGAATTACCTAGGACTTGGGATGGTTGGGTAGTTGCTGATCCCTTAACCCTTAAATCAGAAGGTATTTTTAAGTGCGCTCCTTGTGGGCAGCAATGCAGTGGTTTTGCGTACAATTACACAGCATTCTGGGGTGTGTCGCGTGTGTGCCTTGGATGTGCTAAAATTTCAGATACTTTCGAATATCCTGGACACCAACACTTTCTCTTCTATGATATCCAGAACAAGCGGGAGGGGAAGTGCTCTGGTTGTGGTGGGAAAAGACCAAAATATAAATGTAAGCATGACCAGGTTGCTTTGGATGCGAAATGTATGACACTTCCGCATGTAACAAGTCACAAGAGTGATAAACATCTTCTACAGCTTACATACCGCGACAAGAGTGGTGATCCCATCCAGCATCATTGTGATATCTGTGAAGAGGTAAGAAATCCGGATCTTTGGTTATACCATTGTTCCATTTGTGATAATTCTGTTCATCCTACATGTGTTCTTGGAGACTATCCACTTATCAAGATCGGAAGCATGTATAAACATGAGGATCATCCACACCCTCTCACTTTTGTCCAGAAGATTTACTACTATCCTAAATGTGCTAAATGTGGTGAGCATTGCCTAGATATGTCGCTCCAATGCGCTGAATGCAACTATATTATCCACTGGAAATGTATTTCTCCTAATTCCACAAGTTCACATTGAGATTCAGGTTTAGATTCAGAAGACTAAAGTCTATTGTTAGAAATAATGGTTTGCTCGGTCATGTGTAAAAGTGTTGTCATAATTGCATTTGTCATCAAGTGCATTTGTCTAGAAAAGAAATAAATGGATCTATGTTGTGGCTTTGCTTTTATGAAGATTTTGCTTAGTGCTTTGTCATATCTTTATCTTTATCTTTATCTTTATATTCTATAATTCTAAACTTCAAAATCCTTGATCTGAAATATCTAAAATACCTTTTTTTATTTTAAAATTTTGTTTTATTTTTAAGGGTTAATATGTAATATACTATATCAATATTCTAATATATTTTAAATTATTTTATATTTTGTTTTATATTTTATTTTAGTTGTTAAAAAATAAAAGAAAAATGCTCTACATTAATAATCCCAACCGAGTTTTTAAGAAATCTTAAGTTTTTAAGTTTGTTTTGCTTGAGATTTTGAATGGAATTTTCCAAGGAGGCGTTGTTGGTGTCTTTACAAGTTGGGAATTTTTTTTTTTTTATTTCCAAGTAGTTGGGAATTTTTTTTATTTCCAAGTTGGTTTGCAACCGAGTTTTGTAAGTTTATTTTTTTTGGTAATGGTGTTGTGATTTTTTTTGGTTCATTGGTGTTGTAAATTTTGATTCTATATTCAAAGTTGAGTTTTCTAAAAGAACTTATGCTGACATTCGCTAAAATATGTTCATGGATGAATCAAATAAACTAATTAGCAATGCCTTTATTATTGATGCAAATAGGAACGAAGAGTTTGAGAGAAAGACTAAAAGAACTTAAGCCGACATTCGCTAAAATTTGTTCATGGACGAATCAAATAAACTAATTAGCAATGCCTTTATTATTGATACAAATAGGAACGAAGAGTTTGAGAGAAAGAGAAAAAACTATAATGGTTTTTTTTTTGAGTTATTATTTGGTACACCGCAAGAGAGAAGAGGATAATTAATTTTCCTTTTTTAGGTAGGTTTTTAGTTCTTTAACCATCGTTTATCTTTTTTACTTTTTATTTCTCTAATTTTTTTAAGTTATTATTTGGTACATTGCCGGTGGAGTTTTTGGACTCCGGTTAAAATGTTGATAAGTACCACATTTTAAAATTAATTAAATTTTAATATTTCAATATATTCCCTAAAGGGACACATGTCACCATTCTAGAAATTGGCACTGTTTTTAGAAGAAAGTTAGGGAATTTTGAAGAATTTATAAAGTTCTGATGAAGGAAGAGCTATCAAAAGTCAATAAGCTCTTAATTAATTGATGGATTATTTGTGCTTTATCTTGATTATTTTTAGTCCATCTTAATTATGCTCTACGAAATTCTTGAATACTTTGATTTTCCTTATCCTTTCTTTCTTAACTCAGTATCCCTTGGCCCCATTACAACCCTAATAAAGACCTTTCGACTCATACACATGCATATACATTTGGTTTGTGGTTTTATATGGTTGTAGTGGAGATGTAGATGAGATACAAGCCTATGGTAAGTAGCTCTTAAAAATAATTTTCTTATTACTCTTTTGAGGCAAATGATTTGGTTGATAAACTAACCATTTGTGCTTTAATTTTGTTAGATAATGACTTGTTTTGTGAAGTATCCAACACTTTGAAGTTTGAAGCCTACTTAAAATTAATTTTTGAAAATTGTTTTCTTAAATTGTTTTTGGAACTAAATTTCATATGTAGCAATGTTTGTGGGTGTCGTTCTAGTTAAGTAAACCCTCAAGAGACTATAACTCCTCCTTTAATGTCTTCGATTAAAGGTTTAAAGACTTGCGTCACGTGCTAAGTGCCGCCGTACACCTACGAAAGTGGAATCAATATCATGTTTTAGGTTTAGTTTTAATTTAACTTGCTAAGGGACTAGCAAGAACTAAGTGTGGGGGAATTTGATAAGTGCATAATTTACATAATTATTGGTGTTAATTTAGATGTTTATCTTATCAATTTTGATTATTTGGTGTTTAATTTCCTTTGAGTTTGTTTCATAGGCTTAATTGAGGATTTTGTGAAGAAAAAGGATCAAAATGAAGGAAAATAGAAGCTAGATGCACAAATAAGGAATTTAGCCAAAACATTTGGAAGATAAAAAGTTGCGCATGGATTTATGGGTTAAGCCGCGCGCGGGCCAACACTAGGCCGTGCGCGGGCAGGCTAAAATCAGGATGCGATGGTTTTCCCGGGACAAGTCGCGCGGGTGAGCCGATTTTGAATTGATTTTGACTAATTTTTCTTCGATTTTTGATGGGCTTTCACCTATTTTCAACCAATAATTATTTTCTATGAATTTTGGGTCAATTAAAGTCAGATTCCACTTATTCCTAGCATCTTTAGGATTTATTAATTATTTGTAATCTTTATTTTATTTTTCCTATTTTTTTTAGGTTTAGAATTTTAACCCCTATATAAAGGGAGGCTTTGTACTTAGAATAAGAGGGGATTTTTGGAGACACACAATTTTGGAGACGATTCTCTTCTACTTTTTAGGGAGTTTTTCTTCCTCTCTCATGTTCTTTATTTATTTTATAATTTATGTTTTTATTTTCATGAGCATGAGTAGCTCCTAATTAGGGTTTTATGTGTAGCCAATTGGGGATTAATATTTGATTTTATGTTTTGAATTGATCTTTTCAAGTTGGATTTGTTTTTCTTGTTCTTCATGCAAATTATATGCCTTGCCATCATATAGTTTATCTTAGGGATTGTGTCATGTACTGACGGGTGAAGCATAATCTGCGCACTAGGAAAACAAACAGGTTAGACTGGATCAGACATGAATCTTAGGCTAATTTGATTGGTGAATAATTACTTGTTCTTAATAAATCTAGTTAATTAGGTTGACATCGACGGATAGTGAATCTAATTAATTAGGTATTCCTGTGTTGACTTGACAGAGCACATATGTATTTAAGCGTAATTCTATTATAACTTTGCATCAATTCAATTCATAGGTTAATTAATAATTTCCCAATTAGGTGAAACCTGAAGCCCTAAGCCTTTTAATTACTGTCTTCACAATCTTATTTAATTCTCTGCTTTTATAATTTCATTGTTTTTAATTTAAATTGCTTTGATCACTCACAATTTTCCTTCTCTTGATAGAATTAATTATAGTAGAAATTAATTGTTCCTTGTGGGTTCGACACCTGGATTACTCTAGATTTTATTACTTCAACTGACTCTGTGCACTTGCAGATTTAGTACATCACTAATATTAATGCTATCTCTAACCCCTCTAACCCTCATGTGAGTTGTGATGGGTGTTCAGGATGTCATAATAGTTCTGAGTGTCCACAGGTAGAACAAGCTCAATTTGTTGCTAATACTGGAAGGCAGCAAAATAATCCTTACTCCAACACTTACAATCCAAGGATGAGAAATCACCCTAATTTTTCTTGGGGAGGTCAAAGAGCTTCTTCTAGTACATCTATGGGACAACCTGGATTCCAACAGCATGTGTAGCAACAACCATCACAACCTCAACCATCTCCTTCAGACCAAAGATTTGAAAGACTAGAAAGATGTTCATGAAGTTCATGCAGAAGAATGAAGCTACTGCACAAACTTCTCAGAATGCTTTGCAAATAGCACAATCCAATCAGTCTGCCATTCGAAATCTTGAGGTACAGGTAGGGCAATTGGCTAAGCAGTTGAGCGAAAGAGGTAATGGTCAATTCCCTAGCAATACTGAGGTGAATCCAAAGGGAACAATCATGGCTATTTTGCTATGCACTGGTAAAGTAGTCGAGCCTGTTAATGAAGAAGATGAGTTGCCCCCACCTCCTCCTGTTAAGCCTTATGTTCCAACAATTCCTTACCCACAAAGGCTTTCCAAAGAGTGATTTGAAGAATACATGCTTGAGAAGTATGGTAAGGTTGTGAAAGTTGAGAAAAAGAATGGTAGGTTTGTGAGAATTAAGGAAGATGATGGTAAGATTTTGAAAGTTGATGAGAAAAATGAGGAAAAGGCAACCCCACCTGAAGTCACACCTCCTCCTCCTTACCCACAAATATTGAAGCAGAATAAGTTGGAAAAAGAATTTGACAAGTTCTTGAATATATTCAAAGAACTTCGTATGAACATCCCACTTATTGAGGTTTTGACAAAAGTTCCTTCTTATGTTAAATTCCTTAAGCAGATTTTGTCAAAGAAAAGGAAGCTTGAAGAGTTTGAAACTATTGCACTTTCTGAGGAGTGTAGTGCCTTAATTCAAAATAAGCTTCCACCAAAACTTAAAGATCCAGGGAGTTTTTCTATACCTTGCACTATTGGTACTTATGAAATTAATAAAGCTTTATGTGATTTAGGTGCAAGTATCTCACTTATGCCATTATCTCTTGTTCGGAAGCTTGGATTAGAGATGAAGAACACTAACATTACCTTGCAATTAGCAGATAGAAGCATCAGGTATCCTGAAGGCATTATTGAGAATGATCTTTTAAAAGTGGGTAAATTCTATATCCCTATTGATTTTATTGTGCTTGACATGGAGGAATGTGTAAAACTTCCTGTGATTTTGGGTAGACCTTTCTTGCGCACTGCTAGAACTCTTATTGATATTGAAAAAGGTACCATAACATTCAAGGTGTTGGATGAGAAAATTACTTTTAGTATTTTTGATGATTCACAATATCCAATCTATGGAAAGTGTTCTTGTTCTTGCATGGGTTCTAGTGACAATTTAGTTGCTAATGATTTTGAGGAAACTTCTAGTTTGGATTCTTTTGTTAAGGTACTAACAAGTGCAGGCCAAGATGAACCTATTGGAAAGGGAGATAAGGAAAGTGTTCAACCACTTGATCATTGTTCATTGTCTAAGCATAATTACCAAGTACAACAAGAAGATTTTGGATAAAATTGCTCGCCAGCTCCTCATATCAATAAGCCTCCTGATCTTGAACCTAATTCTTTATCTTCTTATTTGGATTATGATTTTATTGGAACTGATCATATACCAAATCCTTCTTGTTTATCTGAATTTGTAGTCGAGAAGAAAATTTTTCTAGAAAATAATGTTTATGACAAAACCCAAGTTTATAAAGATGAAATTGAAAGGTGGCCTCACAACCACTCTTCAACCTATGACATTGTCTAGAAGAAAAATGAGTTGCTTTATGATAATAATTGTTATTCGATGAGTGCAAACTCTCGATTTTGGGATTCTGGCGAGTAGCAACATAGCTCCGTTGAGCCATCGACGTTAAACAACAGCGCTTGTTGGGAGGCAACCCAATAACTAACCCATTTTTATCTTAGTTCGTTTATTTTATTTATGCTAACAATTTACTTTCTTCTAGGTACATTGCATTAGTTCATGTGCATTCTTTTATTTTAATTTTTCTTGCTCACTCATGCACTCATAATTTTATTTAATTTTTTTATTTCGTGCATTTGTAATTTCATAATTGCATGGCATTCAAAGCCTAATTTGGTGCTCATATTAAATATTAATCGAGGAAGCACGGACATAGTAGAAATAAGTTGGAATTTTTCTTTGGGTTACATCAAATGAGAGTACTTGGACTGGTTCAGCAAGGAAAATTAAGGAAATAACAGTTGGGCTTCACAAGCAAAGTCGGGCCCGACTTTACCCTCCACCTGGCCCCGGATTGGCTTCTCTCAGCAGGACCCGAGCCACTGTCCTGACCCGGCCCCCAGTTGAGATACAACCCGGCGCCGGCCTCTCCCTGCTGCAAACAAAAGTGCCGCCTCTGTGCTAACTCGGCACCCGCTTCACCTTCAATTCGGCGCCGCCTTCAACCCCAATGGATTTGCGGCAACATAACTAGGATTGGGGCGCTGGATTCACCATCACTTCGCACATCGAAAGCAAGGCTCTGTTCTAACCAGGCCCCGAGGCCAAGCTTCTTCCGGCACCAGCTTATGCAAGGCGAGATCAACCTGGCCTGGTTCCTCCTCTCTGCTCTTCTACCTCAAATGCGTGGTGAAAATGTGAAATGAGGCAGTGACTCGTAAGATCAGAATTTTGGATATGGTCTACAATGCATCCAACAATGAGCTGGTTCGTAATCAAACTTTGGTGAAGAGTGTTATCGTTCAATCGGCCCCAGCTTCCAACTCTTGACGCCGTCGGATGCTATTCCATGCGAGCCGCCACAGCTTTCCTCCAAACCCATTCCACCAAACCCCAAAACCTTAGACCCGAATCCTACAATTTTTGGACGGACTCGACCCAATTACCATTGAAATGGTGAAGTTTAATTTCTCTTTGGATTGAGGATAACGGGCTGATCATAAGGACGTGATTTGGGCATAATTCGCACCAATTATAATATTGCATTGCATTTTAGAATTAAGATTTTGCATATTTTCTATGACATGTTTTAGTTTTATTTTCTTTTATTTATTTTTCTTTGCTCTTTAGATGGCCTATACTAATTGTTCAATTTTTCTAATTCTTGTCTCTTGAGCTAATTTTGTAGAGATGAAGCACAATTACATTCAAAGCAAGCTCATTCGTTCATCTAATTTCATCAATTATTGGGGGAGTTTTCGCTTACTTTTCTTTTAATTTCTTTTCTTGTGCTACAACATTGAGGACAATGTTGTTTTAAGTGTAGGGGGAGACAAAATTGAAAATTTTAATTTTTGATTAATTAGTTCTTATCATCCTAATTAGCATGTTTCTTTTGCATTAGCATATTTAATTTTTCATGCATTCTCTCTTAATTGTCTCATGCATTTGCATTAAGGCATATGTTAGGAGTTCATATTCAAAATTTTCAAAACTTGTTTTTGTTTTTGGCTAAGAAATTCTAGAGTTGGATATCATCAATAGTGTCATTATTTTAACTACTTTTACAAATTGTTTCCAAAGTTTGTCAAATGAAGATGATGCTTGTCAATTGGGTAGAAAATTTGGTTTTTGCTACTTCTAGGATCGAACTTGTGTCGAATCTCTTCGAGACTAATTGAATTGCGGTATGATTGGTTTAAAACGTATACGTATTGTGTATGGGGATGACTAAGGCGTTTGTTTGGATCGTTAGTGTCTTAAAATGTCTACCCTTTTTACATTATCACTAGTAGCCCCTTTGTTGCCTTTATTGAATATATTTAGCCTTTTTCTTTGATTAACCACATTATCCCAAAGAACCCTGAGGCTGAAAAACAAGTTCTACCCTTATTCATGAATTAGTAAGAGCATAACTTGTTGATTTTTAGTTCTAATGGATGGTGGAAGGCTAAAACTCTTGAGCCTTATTGTTGATTTCAATTCTTAGTGCTTAATGATTTTTGGTTATAGATTAATGAAAAAAGGATTGAGATCAAAATAAGTGTGGGGGAAACTAGTAGAATGTGAAAATAGGTTGGTGGATAGTGAAGTGCCTAAAAACTAATTGTTGTAAGTGAGTTGTTTCCAATAAAAAAGAAAAGAAAAGAGAAAAAAAAGTGAAAAATGGAACACTCCGAAAGAAATTGGCACTAATTGTTCAACAAAGATAGGAAATTTTATAGAATTGGTGGAGTTGTGATGAAGGAAGAGCTATCAAAAGTAAAAAAAAAAATAAATAAAAGCTCTTGATTATTTGATGGATTAAGTGTGCCTTATTTTGATTATTTTTGAGTCCATCTTAGTTGAATACTTTGATTTTCCTTATTCTTTATTTCTTAAGTCACTATCTCTTGGCCCCATTACAACCCTGATAAAGACCTTTCGACTCATACACATGCATATATATTTGGTTTGTGGTTTGATATGGTTGTAGTGGAGATGTAGATGGGGTACAAGCCTATGGTAAGTAGCTCTTAAAAATTGTTCTCTTCTTACTCTTTTGAGGCAAATGATTTGGATGATAAACTAACCACTTGTGCTTTAATTTTGTTAGATAATGACTTGTTTTGAGAAGCATCCAACACTTTGAAGTTTGTAGCCTACTTTACTTAAAATCAATTTTTGAAAATTGTTCTTAAAATTGTTTTTGAAACTCACTTTCATATGTAGCATTGTTTGTGGGTATCGTTAAGCCCTCAGGAGACTATAACTCCTCCACTATGGTCACATAGGGGTTTAAAGACTTGCGTCACGTGCTAAGTGCCGTCGTACATCTACGAAAGTGGAATCAATATCTTGCATTAGTTTAGGAATTTATTTTTGTTTTTAGTTTTACTTGAGGACAAACAAAAAGCCAAGTGTGGGGGAATTTGATAAGTGCAATAATTTACATTATTTAGAGTATATTTAGATTATATTTTGAACATTATTATTGCACTTTCTATGCTATTTATGAAGTACTTTCACATTTTGTGTTTTTGAGCTTGTAGGTTAATTTGGAGTGATTTTAGGGAGAAAATCGTAACTTTCAATCCAGAGATCCGTTTTAGGCGATTCAAGTGCCCGTGGAAAGAGGATTCAAGGCTCTACAACTTTCATTTGGGACTCGAAAGCTATTGAAGACTTGGCAAAATCCTGATGGAGTCCAACTGGGAGCCCGATTACCCCTCAACTGGGGGCTCGCTTGAAACCTCCAGATTTACAAACTCACTGTTCTGATCGGGAGCCCACTTGACCCCAATCGGGCCCCCGGTTGTGCCTGACGGAAATTCTACATATTTTTCCGATTTTGTCCCTGATTTCTCCAAACTATTTTAGGACTTTTTGTATTACTATAAATACAGACTTTTAGGATTATTTTGAGCACCTTTAGCTCATCACAACTATTGCTTGTTGGAGAGAAGACTTGGAGATGGAGTCTAAGATTTCTTTTCTCTTTCTCTTTATTGTTTATGTTCTTCAATAAAATTATTCTTGTGTTTTATTCATGATGATGAGTAGCTAATTTCTTAATTAATTGGGAATTATTTCTTGATTTATGAATTAAATTGTTTTTCTTTCAAGTTAGATTTATTTTCCTTGTTTTTCATGAAATTTATATGCCTGATCAACATATAGATTGTTTTAGAGATTGTGTGATGTACTAACGGGAGAAGCATAATCTGTGCACTAGTAAAATAAACAAATTGGGCTGGATCAGACATGAATCTTAGGCTAATTTGATAGGTGAATAATTACTTGTTCTTAATGAATCTAGTTAATTAGGTTGACATCGACGGATAGTGAATCTAATTAGTTAGGTATTCCTGTGTAGACTTGACGGAGCACATAGGTAATTAAGTGTAATTCTATTCTAGTTTTGCATCCAATTAATTCATAGGTTGAGTAGTAATTTCCTAATTAGGTGAAACCTGAAGCCCTAAGCTTTCCAATTATTGTCTTCAAATCTTAGTTAATTTCCTGCTTTTATAATTACATTGTTTCTAGTTTAATTTGTTTTGATAATCTCTCAAAATTTCCTTCTTGATAGAATTAATTACGATAGAAATCAATTGTTTTCTGTGGGTTCTACTCCTGGAATACTCTAGGATTTTATTACTTCAACTGACTCTGTGCAGTTGCAGATTCAGCTCATCACGTTGCTTGTCAAAGACCATTCTTTTCTGTTCTCTATATGTTTGTAGAATTTGCCCATTCAATTTTCATAAGAAATGTACTGAATTGCCTCATGAAATTAGCCATCCCTTCCACCCTATACACTCTCTGTTTTTAAAACAGTTTTATGTTTTTAATTAAACAAAATGGGAACTTTTATAGCTGCTCTTCTTGCAATTTTCATATTCGCTTTGGTTGTGCTTGGCAAGACCTTGTTGTTGAACGCAAATCTTTTCATGAGCACCCTTTTCACATGTTCATAAGACTAAAGTCCATTGAGTTTTGTAAGTTCTAACTAACGTTATTCTTTTGAGATGATGCCAAAATAACTCAAGACAAAAGCAAAAGCTACAGATATATAAAATTAATTGTAACATGGTGTAAGATATAATAAAAACCAAGTCGATCAAATCCACACTATAGTATTACAATAAAATAAGTATATTAAATGATTAATGTCATGACCAAGACAAACCCAAACCTTTCTTCCTTCTCCTTTTGCTCTGTTTTCCAATATCTGAAGTCAAACAAAAAAAGAAGAGGAAAAAAAAAAACCAGAGGAGCCATTTGTTCACAACATGGAGATAGAGAATGAAAGGGAAAGCATGAAGCAGTTGAAAGACGTTTTCCATGAGCATCATCAACCCTTGGTGTTCAACAAGGAGGCATGGGATCCAAGTAAATTTACTCGATGCTCCGCTTGTAAGAATCCATTGTCCGGTGAAAGCTATAACTGCGCAGAATGTGATGAGTTTCATCTGCATAAAACACATGTGCGGAGGCACCCTTACAAATTAATCATCTTCACCGCAAGCGGCACCATCATCTAACTCTTATTGAGACAGGGTCTGGTAGGTGTCTTTTATGCCGTAAGGAAGATAACAAATTTGGTTACAGTTGCTCATCTTGCGAAATAATTGTTCATATTGAATGTGCTTTGTTGACACTTGAGCATGGTCATGAAATTTTGCATGATAGCCATGAACATCCATTGCTTCTCGTAGAAAATCACAACGTTGAATTCCAAAGAAATATTTGCAACTTTTGTGTCTGTCCATTGTTGGGTTCTATATATGTTTGTTCTACCTGCACATTTGCGGCTCATAAGCAATGCACTGAATTATTACCTGTTGAAATTAGTCATCCCTGCCACCGCTCCGCTCTGTTTTTAAACAAAAATGAGGAGAAAGAGTTCTATACGTGTGAAGTATGTAACGAAACAAGGCAGGGATATTTTTATAGCTGCTCTTCTTGCAATTTCCGCATTGATTTTAATTGTGTTTCGCCAAGGGTGGTTGTTGAAGATAAATACCATCATGAGCACCCCTTTAACCTGCTTTGGAAACGAGATCCATTTGTTTGTAATGCATGTGGCAATGAAGGCAAATATGTTTCCTATGTATGTCTCCAATGTCACCTCCAAGTCCATCAGGATGCGCTTCACTACCGCGATACATCAAGTTCCTAATGCATCGCCATCCACTCTCTCACAAATATTTTCTTCAAAATATGGAGCATCAAAAGCTAGATTGCAGAGTATGTTATGATGAAGTGAAAACAGAACATGGAACTTATAGCTGTTTGAAGAAAGATTGCGATTATGTTTACCATGTAAAGTGTTTGACTAACGATAGTCAACTTTACAAGGTAATTGATCCAGATGAAATTGAGGGTCTTTTGGAAGACAAGCCGGTGGAGTCCTGCATCACTTGTGTTATTGAGAGGAATGAATCTGGGGAAGCCATAAAGATAAAACATCTATTCCATGAACATGAACTGCTGTTATTTTTAATGGAAGAAAAAATCAAGGAGGAAGAAGTAGTTGATATTCATGATCATAAGCAATGTGATGGGTGCACAAGGTCAATCTCAACTTCTTTCTATTACTGTTCGCAATATCCCCAATGCAATTTCTTGCTTCATAAATCTTGTGCTGAATTACCTAGGACTTGGGATGGTTGGTTGCTTTCTTTTCCTTTCACCCTTAAATCAGACGGTATTTTTAGGTGTCTTGCTTGTTGCCAGCAATGCAGTGGTTTCTTGTACACGTATCATCATGAAGAGGACGACCTTCCAATTGTTTTATGTCTTGCTTGTGCTAAAATTTCAGATACCTTCGAATATCCTGGACACGAACACTTTCTCTTCTCTAAGCAGGATCTTAGGGAGAAGAGGACGTGCACTGGTTGTGGTGGAAAAGAACCATCTTATAGATGCAAGCATGATGATGTTGCATTGGATTTTAAATGTATGACACTTCCGCACGCAACAAGACACAAGTGTGATAAACATCTTCTGCAGCTTACATACCGTGACGAGAGTGATGATCCAATCCAGCATCAATGTGATATCTGTGAAGAGGTAAGAGATCCGAATCATTGGTTTTACCATTGTTCCATTTGTGATAATTCTGTTCATCCTAGATGTGTTCTTGGAGATTATCCATTTTTCAAGATTGGAAGCATATATGAAGATAAGGATCATCCACACCCTCTCACCTTCGTCCAGAAGATTTACTATTATCCTAAATGTGCTAAATGTGGTGAGCATTGTGTAGATCTGTCGCTCGAATGTGCTGAATGCAACTATATCGTCCAATGGAAATGTATTTCTCCTTATTCTACTGTAAGTTCAGGTTCAGGTTCAGAAGAGTAAAGTCTATTGTTATGAGCAATCTAAAGACTAGAAATAATGGTTTGCTTAGTCATGTGTACATCAATTGCATTTTGTCATGGAAAAGAAACATATGGATATGGGTGTAATTTATATTTATATATATTTAGAAGTGTCATCATCAAGTGCATTTGTCTGGAAAGAAATACTTTATGTTGTGGCTTTGCTTTGATGAAGATTTTACTTAGTACTTTGGCATATATATATATGTTGCTAACTAGTAACTAATAAAAGAATCACCATCATTAATTAGAAATCTTCCATGTTGTAGTTCTAGTGTCATCAGGTTTGCCAAGGTCAAGGGGCAGTCAGCCTTTACCAGTGCAGAAATAGTCCCAAAAGGCCAAGATATATGGAACATTAATTAACCTTGGAAATTTGGAGAAACTGATCAAGAAAATTGGAAAAACTTGCAGGCCACTGAACTTGGTTCTTGGAGTGGTGTCTTGCAACTTTTATTATTAGAAGAGTTCCCAACTAGTTCAATCATCTTCTGGCTAGACAATTTCTGGCCTCCAAAATATGCAGTTGAATTGGTGAACAACAAATTTTGACTGATGGCTGCCTGAATCTCTAAAAATATCCTGCAGTTTTTACACTGCTGGTTGAATCTTTTATTTCCAATCCAAATTCTTGCAGAGCATTTGATAAGCACTTGCGAATTAACTAGTCATATACATTTTGGACCATAAAAAAAGTTGCATCAATGGTCTTAAACCAAACAATTCACTTCCCCCTTCCATGTGAACCAAACCAGAGCCATCATAGTTTTCAAAACCCCTTTCTTTCTTTCTTAAACCAAACGTTTTCTGTGGTCAAAAAAAAAAAAAAAAACCAAACGTTTTCATGGACCGGTTTTTACCATTTTAGTGATTACAAGTTCTAGGAAAATTTGCTTGACAAAGATGATTCAATTTTTCTCAGCTTTACCATGCAGATATGGAACATTAACACACTGTTCATCTGGTGAGTGGTGACAACAGCGGGGTGGGGGGAATATCTAGAGGAGAGGTCTTGGGTTCGAAACCTTTGGTTCCCAAGAGGACATCCCATTGATTAAAACTTTTTGAATCATGGGATGGGCGGGTGAGATTTCAAAACCTTTCGATTTCATGTTCTTATGAAGTAGCAAGAAAATCTTGTGACAACAACTATATATATATGCATGTGAAATCTGGTTTGCTTTGCTATCTGATAAGCATATTTTATATGCTTAAATTACCTAAATTTATAAGCCAAAATTGATTGAATTAGTTAAATTTTGAGTGATTATGGCTTGATTCCCTCGTACTTTGAATTTATTGTGTCATAGGACCAAAAGGAAAAGAAAATGACAAAAAGGAAGCAAGGAAGAGGGATTTGAAGATGGACTTGTAGAGAGAGGCTAGCACAAAATTTCATGTTGGAGGATAAAGAAACCCCAAGGTTTCAAGCTTTTACAAGGACAACTCAAAGTGGCAGAAACTACAATTTTGAAACCCCAAGATTTCAAAATTGGAACCCGACCGTTTCAAGCTTCAACAACTTTGAATCCAAACTGTCCATTTCACCAACCTTATCAAGTAGCATGTGACGCGTCAGCCACATAGAAGAAGGATATTTGTTTGTTTGTTTCTAGGCTTTTGTTGGTTAGTATTTATTGTTTGGAAGAGAGAGAAACAGACCCATGCTCCATCTTTCATCATCTTTTATTTTTTTAGAGAAAAACAACTTTTGAGTGAGTTTTAGAGAGAGAAAAAGATCTAGCACAAGGGGAAGAAAGGAAGAAGATGATTCTTCTTCAACCTTCAAGATTTCTCCATCAAATCTAGAGTTTTCTCTTATCTTTTACTCTTTATGTTTGACTTTAGCTTTGTTATTGTTTTTCTTTTAATTATGTCTAGCTAAAACCCCAAGCTAGGGGTTGGATTCTAGCCTAGCTTGGGGGAAAATGAAATTTTGATGATATGAAATGATATGAGAATTGTTCTATACTTATTTGCATTTATTCCTCTTATTATTGCTTGCTAAATGCTTGGATTGATCACCCAAGTATTTAGATTGGTAGATTATGTGAGGTATTGACAAATGAAGCATGATCTTAGACCATTGGAGGAATAGACCTTTTAATTAATAATTAGACATAATTATTAGTTAATAGGATGGATTAAGATTGCTAGAACTTAATGGGTCTTCCACTAGTTTAATGTATCGACGGATAGTTAAGCTTTTGGTTAGATATGATTGGGTAGCTCGACGGAGTGCACAATTAGTTATAAGCAATTCCATTGAACTCACATTAAATTGATCATATCGTCTTAATTAGTTGACCCCTAAATAGGTGAAATTCCAACTCCTAGTACCCATTCCACTTGGTAATTCTAATTTAGTTTTTAATTAGCTTAATTTAGCATAATTTAGTTTAATTAGTAATTTACTTTACATTTGCACAAACACCAACCAATTCTTATTTAATTTACTTGTTACTTGACTAATTTTGACATACTTGTTTGCTAATCTTTGTCCTCATGGGAACGATAATTTATTACTACGGCGACCCGTGCGCTTGCGGAAAATCACCTATCACTATCAAATATTGTAAATCCAAGCAATAAGCCCATACATAAATTGTTCCAATCCCCAACTCTATTAACATTTACTTCATGACTGCAGAGTTTTTCCAGAAACTGGTTTTGAGCTAAAGCTTACTATAGACTAACTAATACTTCTATTATCAATGTTGCAAACATGCAGCAGATTTGTAAGTGAAGAAAGTTATGACCTGCAGGCCAATGAAATTGGAGTAGTGAAATAACCATCTTAAGGCTAGCCTATTTCTACCTTTTCAAATCTTTGATTTTGTTCCATACTAGGTTAAATAACCAGATTTTTACAGTGGTTAATTATTTTAGTTGCAATCCAAGTCAGGATCTGAAAACATATGGTTAGAAAAACAGTTGGTCTGGTTAACATAAGACAGTATTTGATACACACACAACTTTGAAATTCACTAGTGATCAGATTTTGTTATCCTCTTTTAGACCTATGTTAACAGATGCCTCTGAAGGAAACAATATGTGTTCTCTTTTCCTCACTGCTTGGTAATGGTATATCTGCTGAAGCATTTGGTCCATGGCATAAGCTTTCTCTCCAGCAGCAGCATAAGATGAATTTGCTTATAAAAACAACAGAAAAAAGAATCATGTTCTTGCCTCACTTATAAACTCATTTTTCCCCTTAAGAGATTTCCGTATGAATCCATTAATTACCAACTTTTCATTTAATTTCAATTCTGTTTAAGCTCTACCATAATTTCAAACTAATAACTTGTTAGCTTTCACAAAATCTTAGGTTATGTTTTGGTATTAGAGAACATTTTTCATTTTCCATCTCCAAAAATATCAAAGAAACTAGGTAGTGCCACAACATATGTCAATGAAAACAAGCATATTTTTAGAGAATGGAGATGACAATGGAGTGAAAATCTCAAAATGAAATAAATATGTTCTTCATTTCCCACTCCATTGTCATCTCCATTCTCCAAAAATATGCTTGTTTTTATTGACACATGGTGTGGCACTACCTAATTTCTTTGATATTTTTGGAGATGGAAAATGGAAAATGTTCTCCAATACCAAACATAGCCTTAAATTCCCTTTTTGTCTTCCCCATTCTCCAACTTGAGTATTATATATCTCTTGTGATCTACTGCTCAAATTCTTAGCTTGCTCAAACCCTTGGAGTTGGTTTTCAACAAAGAGCCGGAATTGGGATGAAAGCAAACAAACTCCTTGCTCTGCTTTCAAATTAATCATCTTCACAGCTTCCACCTTCGTACTCTACAGGCAAGTAATTCTTCATCACCCGATTGGAGATTTCCCATTACTGTAATGTATGCGTGAGATAAGATGTGATATTTGGTTATGGTTGCTCTTCTTGCAAAGTTTTTTTATTGATGTTAAATGTGCTTTGTTTACACTTGACTATGATGATGAAATTTTGCATGATTTCCATGAACACCCATTGCTGCTTATAAGAAATCACAATAATGAATTGGGAAGATGTTCTTGCAGTTGCTTGTCAAAGACCATTATTTGTAGATTTACCTAGGGATGCAAAGTGGGTAATAACGTACCCGGCACTACCCGACCCAATTAAGTAGAGATAGGGTATTGTATAATAGGGTTAGGGTAGGGTATGGATAGTGATTTTAGTACCCGTGATAGGTTTGGATAGTGACCTTAAGGTACCCACTACCCGAACCCGGTTACCAATTAATTATTTTGTAATAAAGGGAAAAATAGAAGAAGAAGATTATCAGGAAAACCAAGGGCAAGTATGGTTCTCGAGAGTCGAGACAGAGCTTCGGGTAAGAAGAGAGAGACACAAAGAGTAAACAAGAAGTTTATTATTCATAAACATAAGAACCAGTGTTTTTTTTTTTGGAAGAAAATGTAATTTTCATTCATGAAAATGAAATTATATAGTTCATAACATAAATTACAATAGATTGAATTTCATCATCAACGTCTTGATCTAGATTTGTCATCATGATATGAATCCTTTGAATTGGAGTTTCGAACCTTTCCCATGAGTCTCTAGCACGCGCGACACCTCTTCGTTTTCGCTTCTGTGACCTTTCACCAACAAAAGAAAGGTGAGTGATCCGAAAACCTCCCTGATTGATCCGAAAACCACAAATAAAACCCATCTCAATATGATGGTGAAATCCCCAATCTATTGTAAACTCAAAAGACATCAAACAAACTGAATAAACTGACTCGACAAACTGAACTAACTCAAACATCCAAGATCTAAAGATCTGGAGACTCAAACATCCAAGATCTAAAAATCTGGAGACTGATAACCCAAACAGATCAACAGATATGTGAGACTTTATTCTAAAACTAAAGAAAAAAACAAGATACGAAATAAAAAATCAAACCCTTCCTCCCCCTTGACAGTAATAGCCAGGGAGGAGGAGCGAAAAGAGAACAAAGCAAGAAAAACTAGAGAAGGGAGAAAGAGGGAGACGGCTAGGGTTTCCCAAATAAGAACCGATGTTGTTTACATTCTAGCATTTATAAAATTGAAAGGGCCCGAGCCAATTTGTCCACATATCAATACCCTCTCCTCAAAATAAGCCTTGTCCTTAAGGCTACAAATTCTGCTCTCAAGTAATGTATTATGGAGATGAGGATTGCCAATGGACCAAGACTGTTTTCCCCTATCAAATGGCCAGTGGCTCGAATGTAGTAACTTGTAAATTGACTTAGCTGCTAAGTTCTAATGGGGTGATGCCTACTAAGTTTCTTTCTTGCAAAGTCTCAGCCAAATGGCCATACCAATCCCTGCAAGCTGCCACACATACCAGACTATGACCATTGGCATTATTGATCGGACCAAAATTATGCATCTTTTTATGGTCATTTTCCTATGCTTTTAGGGTATTTTATGCTTGATTATGCCTTATATTTGGTATATTTGTGTTTATAGCTGTTAAAGTGAAGAAAAGTGCAAAATCACCAATTTTGTACCATTTGGAGCCTTTTTGGATGATTATTCACACAAATATTTTCCAAGGACATTTTGGATGAAGAATGGAGCCAATATGATCGTGATTGAAGAGCTTGAAGAGTCAATTTTATCATCATAAGATTGATTTTCAAGAGTTTGAAGCAAATGAGCAAAGTTGAATTTCAAGGCAAGAAGATATGTCAAGAAGTGTCATAGCACTGGAGTACATGGGTCGCGAGGCAAACCACATGGGGCGCAAAGCAAACCACATGGGCGCCTAGCGCTAGTCGACATGCCACCAGCAACCACATGGGAGCAGGCGACCTGGGGCCTGAGAGCAACGCCCTGGGCGCACAAGCCATCTACATGGGCGCCCAGGGGGAGTCGGGGGTCAGCCATGCGCGCGCCAAGCATGCCATCATGCGTGTCTTCACCTTGAAGCCTCTTTCACTTGTTTCCAGATTTGGCGACCTTTCTGTATTTTGGATATAACTTTTGATCCAGAGCTCCGTTTGAGGCGTATGAGTAGCCGTTGGAAAGCTAACTCCAAGATCTACAACTTTCGTCTTCGAAGCCCAGTTTTGCCGTTTTCGTGGACAAAAATGCCCCTGAAGTCAGCGGACAGAAACTGTCTTGGGCCAGTTTTGCGGGATTGATCCAATTGAGCCCAAATTCTTATTTGGACTAGTTTGAAGACTTGGAGAGCAGCCCAGCACGTCCTTAGGGTTTGTTTAGCTCTAAATTAACCCTAAGCCACCCTCTATAAATACCCTCTTAAGTCTAAAACCCTAGCAACCAACCTAGAACAACTCACACATCTTTTCTCTAGGTTTGGCGTCGATAGGAAAAAGGGAGGCTGCCGCCGGCCTCAAGTATTGTAAGTCTCTTGCAATCCATGAGTAGCTAAACTTTTATACTTCTTTTCCTTAGGTACTTTTGATCAATGAATTATTGGTGAGACTTTTGTTCTTAATAATTTGAGTTTTTTTTTTTTTTTTTTTTTTTTTTTTTTTTTTCCGTTTGAATACGTTTCTTATCTCTATGCTTCATCTTATGTGTTCATATTTTGATTGATTTGGTGCGCAACATGTCTTGAGATTTATGAATGCTATAGTTAGATTCAAGTAGCTTGAGTCAACCTAAAGTTGGTCCAAGTAACAATTGTAATTCTATGAGTCCTAGATTCAATGGGATATCAAACCTTGTTGAAATCTTTAGGCCGAGATGGAAATTGACGTAGGCAAGTTTGGTATTGATTTATCATGCATGTTGATTAACAAAACCTAATGCTTGTTATAGGAAGGGGTGAAACCTAGATCATAACATTAGAGGTTAATTGTCAGCGAGATGCGGGTTAATCTTATTAGCATGTTGGAATTAGCATTACGTCTGTTCCTATACCAATTACTCAAATGGAGTTGTTTAAGATATTAAGAGGATTACTTTGTTTCAATGAAAGTTGATGTCTACGTCTTAGGCTATATACCGATTTGGGGTAGTTTATGATTCTTAATTAATTGCAATTTAAGCCAAATTTATGTTTAGTGTCTATGATCCATGATTCACTTGATCAAAATAATTACCTAAAGGAGAAGAAGTATGTTTTTACTCATTGTTTTTTCTCAAATTCTTTTCTAGTTATTTAGTTTAGATTTCTTTCAATTGTTTTCTGGTTTAATTAATCTATTTTGAAAAATCCAAAAATATCTTTTCTAGGTTAGAATTTCTTTTATAAAATTTAACTTTGATTCGTACCTTTCCTGTGGATTCGACCCCTACTTGCCCTAGCTAAGTAGTTATTACCTATTTGTTATTGGTTTGTGGGGAATTATCTTGTGATTTGTTCAATGACCGGTCAATTATCTACCTTAAATGACTTGACCATGGTTTTATAACCTTTTGTTGCAATACCATCCAAAGCATGAACCGAAATATGTGGAGCTTCTAGTTCTACCTCATTTTCAAAGACTTGTATAACTACTACCGGTGGTTCTTCATCCACTTCCACCAAATACAATTGTCTCTTGTTACACTGATGCTTAGGCACATATTTCTCATTACTCAGAGCCAGAGCCCCTTGGCTTTTCTATTATCAAAATCAGTGCCAAATCTCACTTCACTTGTTCCATCAATTGTCTCTATTATGCTTTGATGTTTGGCAGGTATTATACTTTGGTTTTTATTGACTGGTTTAGCTTGGGGCATGGATAACAAGGGTGGTTTCTTGTTTTGTGTAGGTAAAATCTCTTGATGTAAGGTTGAAAAAATCGATTCTTGTAATTTTGCAAAGGCCAAGGCATGTCATAGGTTTTGTGGGGAAAACATTCTGATCACATGTTGTTGTATATGAGGTTATAATGCATTCAAGAACAAACTCAAAGCAATAACAGGAGTGACATCTACACAACCAAGCAAAATGGCAAATTCTTTGTAAAACTCAGAAACGATACCTGTTTGTTATAATGCCAAAAGCTCTGACATTGGATCTTTATAAAACTTTTTCCTAAATCTTGCATCAAGAACCTTGACAAATTCTGCCCACGAAATACTTTTAGAACAGCCACCAATCTTGACCCAATTTTAGTGCCAATACAAAGCCTTTCCCACAAAACTAATCAACGCTAATTGCACCTTAAAATCTTCTGGCATCTAATCTAGTGCAAAGAATTGATTGCAACGATAGAGCCATCCACTCAAGTCTTCACCATCGAAACGGGGAAAATCAACTCGAGACTGCCTCGTGCTGAAGTGTTGATTCATTCCGCCATTGATGTTGTTCCCAGAAGAAACGGAGGGCTCTGCGTTATGTAGCTGAGACATAATTTGGCTTTGCTGCAAATTCAAAGCAGAAATGTGTTGTTCTTGCTCTGAGATTTTGTCCAAAATCTCTCGCATAGTATTCTCCAATTTCTGCATATCGGAAGCTTGGGATTTTGTCATTTTGGTACCAGGAAAGAACTCTGTATACCAATTGATAAAGGGAAAAATAGAAGAAGAAGATTATCAGAAAAACCAAGGGAAAGAATGGTTCTCGAGATTGAGCTTCAGGTAAGAACATAGAGACATAGAGAAAAAAAGTTAGGCACATATTTTCCTATATTTTGTATGTTAATTTGATTTGATTATGTGCCTATTTCTATTTACTTGATGCTTAATTTATTCATATTTATGTTTTAGGTACATATTGGAGTGCTTCAAGGCAAGAGGAGCTAAATTGGAGTTATTTAGAACAAGTTGGAAAAATTCTGTTTCAACCTTTAGAAGGTCGAGCTCGACCTGAAAACGGGTCGAAATAGGCTATGCATGAACAAATTTGAAAACCAAGAATTTCGTGGATTTAAGTCTTTTTTGGGCCAAAACTCCTACATGCCTTTAATCTCTTCATATTTTAAGCCTAGGGAAAGACTCCAATACCCTTACACTTAATTTTATTAGTCTTAGACAATTATGTAATTTATTATTTAATTATTGTAATTAGGTTAAAACCCTATTTAAGGGGACTAGCCGCCAAACAATATGATTCTAAGCTTTAGTTTTTAGGTTTTACGTTAGTTTTAGTTTTCTCCAAACTCAAGAATGGAGGTTTTCTTCATTCTTAGTTATTTTGTAACCAATCTTTTCTAGTTAATTCAATTTTGAAACTTTCAATCTCTTGGGTATTTGATTTGTGAGGCTTTGCGCTTATTCATCTATCTTGTAAGTATTTCAATTTTCTCTGAATTATTTGAATGATTTCATGCTTGATTATGTAGAATGACCATCTATTTTAATTAGGTATGTTTTCTATAGTTAGATGTGATTCCTATATGCAATCGTGGGTAATCAAATCACAAGTAACAACTTGTCGCAACGTCTGGGTTCGAGGGTGTCTGTACCCTATCGTTGAACGACTTTAAAAAGGGGAATACTACTGAAATCCTATGGGAGTCGCCACTAATCTTTTTTTAACTAGGTGTGATTAGCCACCTACCAAATTATTAGGCCTAATATTAACCTAAGCATGGCAAAGGTAATACTAAACCTCACATGGTCTATTAACCAGAGTCCTAAATGTTTGGGAGTCGGGTACGTGTGGGGAAGGATTAGCACCCCCACGACGCCCGTCAAAAGACGGCACTGACTAGTCTAGATTTGACTGTGGGTTTCTATTATTGGTTGTTACTATTCTTGAATATTTTCATGCCTTTAAACTGTTTTTTTTCTTGAAACTGACTTTTCTTTTTTTATTCATTTTCCTTGTTTGAATATCCTTCTTTACCTTTTTCTTACTTTACTTTTCTTTTTACGGAGTACTGAATACCAATTATTTTCTTTCAACTTAAATTACTAAATACCATTTTTACTCACTTTTTACTGAATTACTAATTACTATTACTATTTTACTGATTATTCTTTACTCTGTACTGATTACTAGTTACCATTTTATTCTTTACTGATTGCCATTACTTTTTACTGATTAATATTTTTCTCTTTACCATTTTTTCTTTACTAATTACTCTTCACTTTTTACCATTTTTCTTTACTAATTACTCTTCACTCTTTACCATTTTCTTTATTGATTACTCTTTTAGTCTTACTGGTTCTTCTTTACCATTTTTCTTTACTGATTACTCTTTTACTTTTACTGATTACTATTTTACTCTTACTGATTTTACTGATTACCATTACCATTCTTTTCTCTTTTTACTGATTACTCTTTTCTCACTCTTTTTACTGAATACTATTTTCTACTTTTTTTTACTGATTACTGATTACCAATTTACTCATTGAATTGAATCACTGATTACCCTTGTACTTCTCTGACGGACCCCATTTCTTTCTTTTTCTTTTTAGATTTTTCTTCTATGATTCTTGATTTATTGATGTACTAGACTCTTAAATGCATGGATGCACATTATGCATGAAATTCCAATTTGGGGTTAATTAGCCATCAATTATACGAGGAACCCCTTCAGCCGCCTCCCAATAAATGGTAAACGACCTCCGGAAATTTCCAAGCCTCCGAGATAAGACGAGCAAACTCAGACACACATGAATGAGCCGCCCGCCTTTCCCATCACAGAATCATTGTCTCATGAACATGGCAAATTTAAAGAAAAATAAACATGATATGCATATGCTAAATTCCTAATTGTCTCTAGACTAGTCTAATTATTGAACTAAACTTTCTTGATTATGAATCTAGAGAATAAATAAATTAAGCTAATTCTTAACCATTTCTAAATTAGTTCTAGCAAATTATGAAAGATGACTCCTAAACTGAATCAACTAACCCAATTTAAATTCAAATTACTATTACTAAATAAGTCCAAAGCTAATTAGTAAGCCCAATAAAAACAAATAGCAACTGAAGCCCAAATACATAAAGATAAAAGAGGCCCATGTTAAATAAAAGAAAAGCCCAAATGTAAAAGTTGTATCAATATTTAAATGGGTTCAGCGGGGTGGGTCTGGATCCTGAATTCGGGTTGGGTCTCATGGGTCGTAGGGTAAATATAAAAGCCAATCATTTTCTTCTTTCTTCCTACTTCTTCTTCTTCCTTTCAACCCGCGCCGCCACCTTACATCGCTTGAAATCATCTCCTCCGCGGGCTCCGCTTTGCCCCGTCATGCCGGAGTGTCACCGGAGCTCGGATGAAGCTCGAAGGCTGCAAATCTGGCCCTCTCTTCTCGCTCGTCTCGAATCCAACCTTGGTTTCGGCCAAAAACCCTCTGACCCTTCAAATCTAGCCTAACCCGAAACTAATGCTAACTTCCGATCTGGTAGATTCCACCGTCGGAGGACACCAATCTCCGCCCATGTTGCTTCCCCTTAGTTTATTTGACAAACCTACCGAACAATCTATTGATCTAAGTTTCCCAACCCCTAAAACCGAAAAACACCAAACAATCTCCGCCGTCGGGATAACCCTGATTGTGGTCTAAATCAGTCTCCTCTCTCTGTCCTCTCCACTAAACCTTAGCTCTACGCCTCCTCTTTATCTCTCAAAACTTCCCCTAATTTCTTGCTTCTGTATATTTTTTTCCTCTTTTTTTTTTCTTTCTTTTTGAACCACCCACTACTATTTTCTGTGAACCCTCGCTTTCTCTTGCAAACTGTCTCTCCCTAAAACCTCCCAAAAAACCCTACTGCCTCCTCCTAAAAACCTTCCCAAAAACCCCCAACTTCCTCTCTTTTATGCTCACTACCTGGAAATGAGGAGGAAGCTTCCTCCCTCCTTTTGTTTCGCATTTTTAACCCTTTTTTTGTTTTTTCCTGTAGATGGCAACTGGCAATTCAATCAACGTGAATGTCTCCCTGTCATGTGAGTGGGTGCTCCAAGTAAATATGCTCTTAACTTGTGTTTTGTGACTTGTAATTTGCTTCTCACGTGTCATTCCATCTTTGCAGGTGAAATTTTTTTGTTTGTCTTCACATGCCCTATGTTCCTGAGCTGGACCAATGAGCCCACGAGAAGGTGAAATTTTCTCACTTCTTTTTTCAATTTTTGCTGTTGTTATTCGCTTGTGGGAATTGACTGCTGTTTTGGAAGAACTCTGCCTTTCACTTATTCGTTCTGCTTGTATAATTAACTTGCGTATTGGGAATTTGTATGCCACTGCCTTTCCTTTGTTTATTGCTTTGCTTCTCATTGAACTGGTCTTGCCTTTGCTTGTCATGCTTAACTCTGAGCATAGAATGCTAATTATGATATGTAAAAATGCTTGGTGACTAATCTAAAATGCCATGATTGGTGAATATGCTGCTGTTGTAATGCTTGTTTGCTACACTAATGGACTCTGAGCTGAATGTGGCATGCTTAGACCCTATCCTTTTATTGCTTTATCCTACTGTTAATTAACTTTGCTGAATTTTCCTATAGTTCTAAATATGTATGAAACGTTATGCCTCGCATGTGAATGACGAGTACTTTGCTGTAATGTGTGAAATTGGGTGATGAATGTGATGCCTAGGTTGTATAATGTGGTGCAAATCTTCTAATTGAAGAATGCAAATATGACTACTCTAAAATGCAAACTGCTACGGTGGAATGTTGATTCAAAGACAATGTATGCTATGAATGTTCGAGGCATATTTTGTCATGGTGAAGTAAAGTAGTTTGTAATGCAAAAGATATTGAAATGCAAGACTGTTGTTTTGTTTATTTTTCTTTCTGTTTTTATGCTGCAAAATGCTCGTGTCGAGAATGAGTGAGTGCAATGCGACCTGAAGTGAATGAGCATGCTCTGACTATGATCCTAGATTACTACAAAAATAAGCTTGATGGATGTGTGATTGAAAATGCTATCTATATGCTCTGTTTTTTGTATTTTTGAATGCATGCAATATGAGTTATTTTTGCCTTGAAGGAGAGACCTCGAATCTGAAAGTGTGACACCAAGAGAAGGGGAAAACAGGAGAAGGGGGAGGAGAACTCCAAAGGAACAAAAGCTCTTGCAATTTTCATTTTTTTGTATTTTGTATTTTAGGAAATATGTAATCTAAAACATGAAAGATTGAAATGCAAATGAGAAATAATAAATTCTTTTTTTTTTGGTTTTTTTCCAACTTTTTTTACTTTTTGAATGTAATTAATTAGATAATCATTAATTAGTAAACTAAATCCAAATATTATACTAATGAATCATACTAAATGCCAAAGTGGATTGGAATGGGAATATGCTAGTGCAATGCAATATGCAAGGATGTATTTATATTTTGACTATTTATTGAATGCAATCTAGAAGCAATCTATTAAAAGCTAAGTGCTAACATGAACATTCTAACCTAAACCGGTAAGGGATCAAAAGACCAAAATGCCACTGATGCGCCAATGACCAAAATACCCCTGGGTGACCCTAACATCAAATGAGAAATAGATTATTTTAAATTGAAGGATATAGGACAAAAATGGGTGTCTACACAACTTAGAGTAGCCCTCTAAGAGAATCTTGAGTATAGGTTGAATGTTGCCTATATTAGTGAACATTGTCTATTGTTAGCTAAGATCTTTTTAATTCTTAAGGTAACGGGTTACTTGAATCTAGTAGACGTTTGGAACTAGGTTAGTACACCTGTTAGGATTTAGTTTAGGGCGTGAGTCAGGACTAATGAAGACTAAGGAAAGATAGGGATCAATGGTCGATGACGTTAATCTACGCCATCTATTTATAAGTTAGATATCAATTGATACCAAGGATCAAATCCTTTTATCCCAAGAGTGCGATTGTCTTGAAATTGGAATATTTATTTAATTGTTTCTTTAATCTCACTAGTATTTATTTTGTTATTTATTTAATTTAGTTAATTTATTCATAAAACCCCCCATTTTAGTTTAATTCACAACTTTAGGAAAGGCAATTAAAACAATAGTTCTCTGTGGGATCGACTCGTACTTACCCTATCTATAGGTTTTGTATGATTTTTATCTTTAGTGGAATACGATACCCATAAAAAAAAGAAAGAAGTTTATTATTCATCAACATAAGAATTGGTGTTGTTTACATTCTAGCATTTATACAATTGAAATGGGCCTGGGCCAATTTCTTCACATATCATTTTGATATATATATATATATATATATATATACACTACATATTATTTCAATAGACTAATGCGATTAGTAAAAGAACCCCATCGAGGATTGATGAGGAGCTAGATAACTAAACTTTGTTTGTCTTTTCTCACTTGGCAGATTACTTAAAAAACCATGTTAACTTTTTACTCTTTCCTTTCTCCTCTTGCCCTTTTTTGTAATTGCTGGACTTTAAGACTAAGCAAATGACCCTATTAATGTGAATATATGAATAAAAGTTCATTGTTTAGTCTATTCGTTGCTATTCTGGCAAAAAAAAAAAAAAATGTCTATTCATTGCCATCAAAGAGAGAAAAAAAAAAACTCATCTTCTCTCAAAATCAAAACTCAATTTTCGTTTTTTCCTTTTAATTTTGCCTTCTGGGTTTCTCTAATAATTGTGTCTTTCCTTTTGTTTTGCAATTGTTGTAGTGCCGTGGAGAATTTCCTTGCTCCGTTGGATGCTACTGCTAAGCAACCCATCTCTTAGATGAAAGTACCAGGTCTCGATCTTTTCAGATCTGCAATTTGTTTCTCTTTTAGGTGAAATATACAATCTATTTTTTTTTTGTATGTGGAATGTGCAATTTATTTCAGGTTTTTTTTTAAAATATTAAACTGTTTTTTTAGATATAATTTGTCTCAGTTTTATGGTTAAATCTTTTTGGTCAAAATCTGCAGGCTAAAAAAATTGATGGGTAATCAGAATTTTTTTTCCTCAGTTTCCCTATATTTTAATGGGTAAAATCTTCAATTTTCCAGGCTAAATATTTGTGTAGTATATTTCGTTATCAATCACTTAATACACACGACTGCTAAATACAAAGAAGATTAGGCTTAATTTTAAATATTCGTATGATGAGATTTTAGTTGTTAAGTTTAAAGGTTTGGTTTCTTTTTTTTTTTATTTTTTAATCTCACTATTGTTAACTCCATATCATCAAAGTTATGTAGCATAATAAGTAAGTTTCTGACCTTAGGATCTAAAACTTTGTCATGAGTTAATGGTTGCTTACAGTGGAGTTGGGCAATATTCAACATATATGTACATGATGAAGTTGTTTTTTGAGTCTCAGATTGTTTTAGGAATGATACAAAAGAAGAAGATGAAGTTGTGGGATGCACACCCTACTAGATTAGTCATGTAATTAGTTAAGGATGGAGAAGATAATGTTACTATAGAGTTAATTGGTCTCTTAAGGAAACTCTCTTTAGCATCTTTTGTTGGCACAACGAAACACTTAATGTTTGGATGTAAGTTATAATTTTCTTTTATTAAATTTTTTATTTGTTTAGTGGATTTCATTTCTCCAATTCATTTCTTCTTAATTATGATGATGTTCCATCCTTAAGTTTATTTGTTTTTTTTTCTAAATTTATTATGATTTTGTTTTGTACTCTGCAGGCATTTGCTTGGGTTTGTTCTATTTCTGCAATTGAC
Organism: Corchorus capsularis; assembly: GCA_001974805.1. Lineage (NCBI taxonomy): Eukaryota > Viridiplantae > Streptophyta > Magnoliopsida > Malvales > Malvaceae > Corchorus > Corchorus capsularis. The sequence goes on from AWWV01012604.1 coordinate 40,687, forward strand.
TATGGCAAATTTGGTGGAAATGCCACAAGTAGTGGATCTCATTAACATCTAAATTACCGCATTGCAATGTTTAAGATGATTCCTTACCAATTTATTTTGTAGGAAATTGTGCGTCGGAGAAAACCATTTGTAGCAAGACTTATGTTAAAGGTGAGGTGAAGCTTTAATTACTACTGGATGTGCAGTATTGTAACAAAATTTCTATAACTCATTTTGAAGCAGCATATTAACTGTTAATTCAAATATGGAATTCCTATTGCAGGGCAGTACACCGTGAGAAAAGAATTTTGAACAAATCTTCTGTTAAAGGTAGTAGTAATTCTTTGTTATTGTCTTCAAATAGAGGGTTTATAAGTATTATACGTATGTAGTTTTGCTTCATATGTTGTATTTGTTACTTTTTATTCATTGCCTTGATTTGCCTTGACAGGTTCTTGATTGAGCTAATAAAAAACATAAGTTTGGTAATGAGTTTAATTGGTCATGAGCATTGAATAATGATTGGTTTTAGTTGTGTATCAAATTTTGGTACTGAGTTGTAATTGCTTAGACAAATTTTTTCCTTGGCTTTTTTTTTCCCTTTCTTTACAGTTTCTCTATTGAGCTGATAAAAAATTAACAATTAAAATCAATGTTTTTACAAAGTATGTCAACTACATTTAATTGGATTTGAGGTTTTCTCCAGTTTTTTTTCCTTTGAGTTTCATTCTACCGTTTCCTTTTGGTTCAATTTTCGGTTAACTGTAATCATCTTTTGTGCAGTTTGCAATTTGCCGCCACTGCAAGTATTGGAAAAGTTGAGTTCTTTAAGAGCTTCGATAATCATTCATGAAAATATTTTCTATTATATGCTAAATTGATGAAATTTCATTATGAATAGGACTTCGTTCTTGAGAATACTAGGTAAAATTTGGTGGGGAGTTTTACTTGCATCTGATTTATCACAATACTAGGCATGTTATCATTTTCCTTCTACATAGGTTTTACAGGATTCGGTTTCCCTCTAATTTTTCCCCAGTTTTTTATGTCTTGCCCTGTTGATTCGCTCATTTCTATTGAATTGATTGGGCTGACAAGTATTGTTTAATTGAATCAATCTCTTTTTTTTTTTCCCAGTGCAGGTATAAAGATTATTGGAAAGACGGGTCATTCTCGAACATGCGGAAATGGTAAAGCAGTCTAAGGAGTACTGGAAGTCGTAAATAATAATCAACTAATTGGATCTCATATCATCCGACTCTTTCAAGATGAAGCCAATTGGTCAATTTTAATGAATGTTGTTGTAGAACTTTGCATTAAGTATATAATGAAGTGGAATTAATATTTACTTAGTTCAAGTTCATTGGGGATGGTTTAAGACATGCAATTATTTTCTTGATGAATTATAAATTGACACCAGGTTTTTTATTTTAATTGGCATAGACTTTAGTTTGCGATTCCAGATAAGCAATAGGATTATTTTTTTCAACATCAAACCATTGCATTCAATAGGAGAAATTCTTAAACAATCCAAATCTCTGAATGCTAGACGCGCCAGCGCGAGCCGATCAACTTGTTAAATTTTTTATTTATATACTAGTATTTTGCCACGTGTTTCACACGTCGGATTGAAGTTTGGTGTAAACTTTTTTTTGGTACATAAGACCGGTCTAAATTTGTCTAAATTCCTAAAAATTATTGGAAATAAAATCATCATTTTTTCATTATAAGTAAATTTTGTTAACCATTTTATCAATAATAGAAGTTATCAAATTTACAGTAATTAGTTATTGAAAAGTTATATATAGTTTGATAAAAATTTTGTTAACCATTTTAACTATCAAATTTTGATAATCTTCCTATGTAATATTTGTTTGATTGTCAGATTGATTTCTATGTTCTGTCGATTGCGTCATCACATCTTCCTCATTGTTTATTGGGGAAAATATGTTCATTAGATCATCTTCTTGCAGTCTTTCCTACTTTGTTTCCTTCCACTTCATACCTTCCCACCCCGACTTTCTCATTTGATCATCTTCAAGTTTTGTTGGCTGATTCCATCTTGGTTAACTGTTTAAATAGGTCCCTAATGTATGCAAAAATGCTCAATTTAGGGTTCATACTTATAATTTTGTTAAATAAGGCCCTAATGTATGCAAAAATGCTCAATTCAGGGTCCATCCTTTGAATTTGGTTAAATAAGGCCCTAACGTATGTGAAAATGCTCAAATAAGGACTTGGTCTCAATTGGAAATTGATTGTGGTATGCGGACGCCAAGCCTTTTTTGAGCATTTTCGCATACGTTAGGGCCTTATTTAACAAAATTAAGAGTATGGGCCCTAATTAAATTGAGCATTTTCGCATACGTTAGGATCCTATTTGACAAATTAAAAGCATGGTCCCTAAATTGAGCATTTTCGCATACGTTAGGAACCTATTTAAACAATTAGCCTTCCATCTTTGATATGCTTTTACGCTTCGCGCAATTGTAAACGGATGCTTTCTAATTTTGGTGCTTGGCTTATTTGCTTTCTAATTTTACTTGTACCCCTTTAAAAAAAAGCCTCAATATAATACTCCCAAACATTTAATTATTATAAGGTTTCTTAATAATTTTAATTTTAAAACATTAATTATACTTTAAAATGGTAAATTACATATATTTACCATGTGGTTTAAAGTGTAAAAAATATGAATCTTAAGGTTTAAATTTTGAGACTCAATTTAGTTTGCGTTATCAAATCCTTAACAGTAGTTAAGTGTCAAATTTTAAACCCCAATGATCAAAATTTACCAAAGAAAAGTTTTGCTTGCAGTATTGCATACTTCTTATTAATAGTATTATTATTCATATTAGGAAAATATAAAATATTTTACCAAAAAAAGAAAATATAAAATATAGTATAACTTATGAAAGCTAACAAATTCATCTAAAATATAGTATAACTTTATTTACAGTTCCAATGGGAAAAATTGCCTTCCGCTCTTTCCTAATTATTTTCAGACTCTAATTGGGTCTTTTATTGCTCCTTTACCATTAACTCCAAACATGTTTTTGATAAATTTACCTTTTTTCTAAATGTGCGACAAATTAATGTTATTCGTTGATCTTAGAAATATTCACGTGTAACTACTCCCTCTGATCCAGAATAAGTGTCCCATTAGGAATATCACACATATTAAGACAAGAATTAATTCACCTTAAATTTAGTAAAAAATATTTTAAATGACCTAAACACCCCACCTTTTTATTAATTACATTTATTTTCTCTCTCCTTAACTCCCCATTAATTAGGGGTATATTTGGTAAAAATACTACAAATTGTATTGGTTTTATAAGTGTGACACTTATTATGAAATAAACCAAAACTTGATTTGTGACACTTAAAATGGATCGGAGGGAGTATATCAAATGCAGAAGTGAGTCTTCTTTTAGGATCATGTGCTTATTTTGTTTGATTACAAAGAAATCAATGGAAAGTAAGTATGACAAATAATTATTTCAGTTTTTACTCATAACTTCTGTATTAGGCTATCAACTACTAACTACGTACTTTTTTTTACGAAAGCTATTTACTATTAATCAATAACTAAACTTTGAGCTTGAATGTGGTTTTTAAGGCTATATCAAGAAGAAGAGTCCTTAAAAAAAGAAGAATAAATTAAATTAAATATATTAAATATATTATAATCTAAAAATAATTATGAGAAGTAAATTATTAATTACAATTATAATAGATTATTAATAACTTTACATAATTTTAAAAAAGTTAAATAATGAATTTAAAATAGTTTTCCATAATCTATACTATATATAAAATCACGAATAAGGGGAAACTTTATATTTTTTGATTGTACCATTTTTTTTCAAATATATTTATAAATTGTCATTATTAAAAAAATATTTTAATTATTCCATTATTAAAATAATAGAAATTTAGATTATCCTCATTAATTAGTATCCAACGTGGCCAATAGGAATGCTCTAAATCATCTTTAGCATCTGAATTTTCGTCCAAAACATTCTCCAAGTCGGTTTAGCAAAAGATCAATTTTGTCCAGAAATTTCAAAGACAAAATCATCCATCGGAACGGCTAAGTTAGGTCTCGAGGTAAACATAAAGTTGGAGATGTTGGAATCCTCTTTCCAACGATACCTTATTTGCATTTTTCTGAGCCCTTGATCAAAAGTTATGAATTTTCTTCCAAAACTGTTCTAGTAAAGTCCTCCTTTAAATAGGATTTAACAATACTGCATCAGAGCTGAATCATTACTGCATCATAATTACTTATTGGACTTGGACTCAATCTTTGGGCTTTCATATTAACGAATTGGGCCTAACAATATCGTATTTACTCAAACGGGTTCTATTTGGCCAAAATGAGACAAAATCAATAGTTTTTCCAAATTAATCCAAAATGACTCTAAATCTTCATCTTCCTAAAACATAGCTCCAAATGGGCCTAAAATAGGAAATATGAGAAATATAGGGATAAAACGACACATACGACTACCAAAATAAGGCAAAATCGCATAGAAAATATAGAACGAAATAGATTTTATCAATGTTTCATTTTCTTATCAATTTAGAAATATATCTATATCTATATCTATCTATAATAGTAAGAATAATGGTAAACTTTATATTTTCCGATTGTACCATTTTTTTCAAATATATTATTAAAAAATATTTTAATTATGCCACTATGAAAATATAATTTTATGTATTTTTTTCAAATATATTTCTAAATTACCATTATTTTGAAGTAATTTTTATAGCATATAATTTATTTATAAAATTTCAATTTCTATCATACCATCTAGATTTCCATTACTAAAATATTTTATTTAAAAAAATTCAATTTTTATTTTATTTAGAAAAATTCAATTTCTACAGAGGGCACCACGGTCTTGCTTCCTACTAATGCATCTGATCCTATACCAACATGATTACTCAGGCTATGAGCATTTACAAGAGTATCCCCACGAAATGACAGAGGGGGCTTAAGATCGAAATTAGACACTTAATTTTACTATATTAAACAAACTCAAATTACAATAGGCTACTAACTCTTTTCTGAGTTTTGTTTCTTTAATCTTTTTTTAGCAGAAAAATATTGTTGTAAAAAGCTTTTTGAAATGATCATCAAAAGATTTAGCTATGACTATTTATTCCACTTGAGGTCTTAGCATTTATTTACCTTTTCCTTTTAAACAAAGAGAATATTGCGTATGGATTTGAGGAACTTTTATTGGCTCAACTACATGAATAATTGTTTAGGTCATGCTTGCTTAAATCAATTGCCAATTCACGGATAATAATTTATCTAGAAACGGAAATTCGACTTAGAATTAACTGGATCACTACGTTAAAAGCTCAATTATCATAAAATAAATAAATTTTGAGATAATTCAAAGTATATCGGAGTGCATGATGGAAGGAGTAGCATTTCAAATGCCTAATGAACTGAGAAGGCTATTTGCGACTTTATTAGTGCATTGTAAACTGTCAGATGTGGGAAAACTATGAAATGACTATTACGATGCAATATCTGAGGATTATAAGAGAATGCATGGAAACTCAGTCCAAGCACAAATTCCTTGCACATTATAGAGCATTGCCTATTATCTTGAAAGCATGTGAAAAAGCATCAAGAAGTTTGATTTTCCATAGATAGATTTTCAAAATTTGCACATCAGAAATTCAACATATAAGGAAATTGCAGATGAATCCAGCATTGAAACTCCACGAGAAGATCTAGAAGTTGCAAATAAGTTAAATGAAGACCAAAAGATTACATTCCACGCTATCTTAGATCGAGTTGAATCAAGAAAGAGTGGATTTTTTTTGTGTGGACGGCCAGGAGGAATAGGCAAAACATTTTTATATCATGCAATATTGGACAATCTCTCTCGAGGATATTCAGTGCCTTCAACGAAAATTTTGGTCAAGTCAGAAAATACAATGAAGCAAAATGAAACATATAAAAAAATGTTGTATATAAAGAAAATCTACTTTCATAAACATGGTTACGTTTCAATAATTGGATGCTTTGACTTATACTTAAATTGATATATATTTAATATTTAATTTAAAAGTTACTTCAATTTAATTATGTTTTTTTTACACATGAACATTTGACTCAATGGTAAGATGCATTTTCCTGAACCGCGAGGTCTCAGGGTAAAGTCCCATCGTATTTTATGCGTGTGGGTTTTATGCAGCTTTGTTATGTTTATATATTTTATTTTTTTTACAGTAAGAAAGAGAAGCTTTGTTATGTTTATTATACTTTGTTTATTTGTTCATTTCTCATTGGATGTTTGGACATATAAGGATTTTTTTTATAACAACATATAAGAAATTATTTGATTGTAATGGGATTTGAATATTGTATTCCTTCAAAAAAATTATTTTTTCAAGCAATTTAATTATGTTAGATTAAAATAATTGGATGCTTTGAATCATAATTAATATATACTACATATTATTTTTGTAGCTACATGGAATTACGTAATAGTCTTTTTAACTTTTAAACTGGTGAGACCTTATCACCCGTTTTAGTAATTTTCCTCATATAAGGTTATATAAAAGCCCCTTTTAATGGCGCACTCTCTCTTTCTCTCCAAGCTGTCCACTCTCTCTTTCTCTCCTCATTGTCTTCAGTCCAAATTGTTCTTCTTCCTTTTAATTTTTTTTTATAAATTTAAATTCCATTTCGATTGATCCTTGAACTCAAATTGAAACTCAAATTGTAGTTTTCAAACCCTATCTCATCCTCTGCCAAAATTTGCTCTCTCTGGTTCTCAGGTATCAAAATTCGTTTACTTATCTTTCTGATCAATTTAAAAGATGCAATTTTGTTGATGTTTGAAGTATCTTTTTTCAATAAGCAGATTCCAAAAGATTAATGGGCTGTAGAAGTTTTCTTTAAATTGGTGAGATTACTCAATTCAGATATTAATGGGCTGCTTGACTTCTCTCCTTTTGGGAGTTTTTCTTCTCTGCGACCCATACCCTCTCCTCATAAAAATTCATAAATTGGTATTTACGAATTGTGGGTCGATTTCAACTGAAACGGTTTCCTACCGATTGGGATTCATGGCGGGAGACGACACGATCGATTTTGGTTTTTTATTTGCATCGATGGCGCACTCGAGTTTTAAGAGTCGACATTCCAGTTCGCACTGTCTTTCGCGGTATTTCGTGCTGCATTGGTTGTTCAACCCAGCGAAGTCATCTGAAATTAGTTGCTTCTCTTTGCTTATCGTACAGCCACGTATTTCAGGTATATGGATTTCTCTTTTCACGGTTGTTGTTTGCTGACAAACATCTAATTTATTTCAGAGAATTTAGAATTTTGTTACCTTAAAATTACAACTTTTTTATTATTCTTCTCTACTATTACAATTTTTCTTTCCCGTTCGTTCCCTCTATTTGCCGTGTATCTTGGAGCTCTGTTTTTTGGGGAATTATATCCAGGTATGTTTTTCCACCCATCACCTGATGCCTTAGTGTATCTGGAGTCATTTAGAGCAATTTTCTTTATTATATTTTGTGCCGTTGAGATTATATCCTATCTCATTTTTAAGAAGCAAGTTTAATAGAGGATTTGCATATATGATTCACCCATGTGTTTTTTTTTTTTGCTGAACTTAATGGTTTCCACTATCGTTTCCGGATGAATTTGGATTTTATTGATTGTGTATTCTACTTATAACAACTACTATTGGTAGATTATGTGTATAGAATTGAGCGTTACTATGTTAGCATATGTTGCATAGTAACCATGTTTATGATTGTTATTTGAAATTGAATTCGATCCTGTTTCATGAATAGCAGAAATTTAAGTTGATTCCTTAATGACTTGACTTTCACTCACAGCTGTCATATTCGGGATGTTTGTAAAAATGCTGTATGTTGAGGATGTATGTGATGGTTGTTCAAATCATATTCAAACCCTTCTGTTCTATTTAAATGGTTATAATCTTACTCAAGAGCAAAGAGCTATTTATTTGCAGATACTTCAATCCGTTGATACAAACTCCGGTGGAATGTATTTTGTTTATGGAAGTGGAGGGACTGGGAAAACTTTCTCTGGCTTAATTTCTTTTGCTGAACATGTAATTTCAATCATTTAAGAAGAGTCTTTTGCTTATAATTGTTCACTTGAAATTGATGACTATATAGAAACGATTAAATTTGTACTAAAGATTGAATTTCTTTTTTCTTTTTCAAATATAGTTGTACCTAAATTAATTACTTTCTTATACTATAATTTTCTCATGATCCTGGATCTCTCATTATTGCCATCTTTCCCCAGCTTTTTACAAATTACTCTTCCTGAGATTGAGTTGGTGCCAATTAACTTAGAACCTAATTTTAGCACCAATCTCGAAATTTTTCTTCAAAGCATTTTTTGCTATCTTTTGCTATCTTAGTATAGTATATTAAGTCTATAACTTCACAAGTGGCAGATTTCTGTTACACCCTGCTTCTAAAGTACAAAAGTAGCTCGATAAGAATGCCCTGCCAAGACAAGTATCGAATGAATTTCCTTTCCCTACCATTAAGTTAGAATCTTATATATAATGAAAATATGGCTCTAAAAAAAGTCTTCTTTTCATTCATATAAAATCCTACACACTTTAATTATAAATTAGCCGATACTCAATATGATCATCGCTACTAAATAAAGGAAACCAAGTTGCTATCTTTGTGCCAAAAAAAATAAAATAAAGGAAACCAAGCGGTGTTCAGAACTGAGAAGTCAGGATTTCAGAGGGAATATTAATAGTAAAATGGGGATGATGATAGAGTTCCAAAAATATAAAATAAAATAATAAATATAAATAAATAAATAGTAAGATCAAAGGGGGGAAATGAGGAGCATCCAATTAAATGAAAGTCTCTCTGTCAAATGATGAATTAGACAAGATATGTTCCATAGAGAGCAGTAGGAGAAATATGTCCACCAAAACTCAAAAGGAAAGCGAAAACTGAATTTCCAATGGTTCTCCCCTTCCACCTCTGGACCTCAAAATTTGTATTTGTAACGTCATTATCACTGTTTTTTGGCTTTCCGCACCTTTTTCTTCTTCCCCTTGGAGTTGGAGACAAGGTGGCTCATAAAGAAAAGAAAAAAAAACCCAAAAGGCAAACTGTAAATCCATGTTCAAAGGGCCAATCATTCATGGTTTGCTTTTATGGTAGGACTATATAAAACGTCAAAACGGTTATTGTAATTATATTGCCATATAGTGGACATTAATCAGACTTCAGATTAGCAGCTATGGTAATTAGCACAAAGAGTAACCGACCAAACACCAATTATATCCAATCACCCAAAAGACATTTGAGCATAGTACTATAAATATAAACAATCCCAAACAATTCATGGACAAAGACACAAAGCAACAAGAAAGTGAAAGCATCGAGGTATGGAACATTTTCAGACATTTTCTTTTTCAGAGTTTTAATTTTCTTTCAAACATTCCTGTTTTTTATAGAGCCCTGACATCTAACTTGTCTTTGTTTCGTTTCTCATGTGATCCCAATTATTAATGGGCACTTCCGGTTATGGCTTTAATGGTGCTCTAATTCGACTTCCAGGTACTATTTAACTCTATGAAAATACAGGTGTTCTTCTAATCTTTTAATTCAAAAATTATAATTATATGAAAATGATATGGTTTTTAAAATGTTCTAAGATATGAAATTGTTTGACTAAAAATTAGTTAATTATAAGTGTTTGATAGTGTGGAAAAGCATATGGTTGGTTTTCCAGAGTAAATGCAAAATTGACATTGTCTTTGAAAATGGTATTAGTCAGTATTCGTTTCCATGTTGTATTGCCTGCAAGAATGGTTACACCTATTGAATTAAGAATATTAAGATTAAGATGCTTTTTGAAACTAACATTTAATAAAGTACACTGAAAATATTCTTATGCTGATCATTTTTCATACTTATGGAATACAATATTAGTTTTATTCAATAATTTAACACTAAACGTTCTTCGTCCTATTTTGTAGATTAACAATGTCCAACCGAAACAAGGCCAGAATTGTCGACTTTGACTTCAAAGCATCACTAGAAAAAGTGTGCGAAACTCTCAACTTCAGCTCCCCTCTTTATGAAGCAAGAAAAAATATATGGGACACATATATATCAAGCGAAAGTGGAATTTAGAGGGGACAACAACGAATACTGGCACAATTCTTCTACGAAATAAATGATAGATTTATCAAATTCATATGGCAAATTAATTTATTTACATATATTTAAAACCAAAAAAAAACTTATTAGTGGTGCCAATGAATTTCCTAACTCAATATAGTTTTCTCAATTCATAATACATTAATTTATAATTGTTTCTTGGCTTAGAAAAAAATAAAAGACGTCCGACGCGCCAGCGCGGGCTACCCCTCTTGTTTCAATTATTTTAATAACTTTAAACGTGTTCCGCCACGTGCAACGCACGTGAAAGTTAAAATTAGTTAATAAAAAATGTTTAATGACTAAACCGGATGTTGATTATAAAAATTATTATACTATAATACTAAGGGTATTTATGAAATTTCCTAATCAGAATTTTTTAGTTCGTGATTTTGTATAGTTGTAAGATAAGATAAGATAAGATTATATTTTTACTTAAAAATTACTCCTAATTAACCTAATTAAAATCTGTTTATTGTTAAAAAATATAATTTTTAACTTTGTTTTACAATTATACAAGTTAATTTTAATTTATTCATTTAATTTTAATTTACTTATTATTTAATTATAAAGCAAAAAATATTTGGGGTTTTTATCGGATTAGGATAGTTAACTGGTAGTTGTTATTTTATACGGGTAGGGTACGAGTAGTGATTTTAAAAAATAACCGGATAGTTATAGGGTTCGAGTACCCTAGAAAATAATAGAGTTATGGTACAGGTACCTCAAAATTCGCGAGTAAACCCGATTGAATCCCAAGATTTGCCCATTTAATGTTCATAAGAAATGTACTGAATTGCCTCATGAAATTAGCCATCCCTTCCACCTTATGCACTCTCTGTTTTTAAAACAGTACTCCCTCCGTCCCCTTTTAGATGTCCATTTTTAGAAGGTTTTCATTGTCCCTAATTAGATGTCCACCTTCAACTAATTATGGTCAGTTTTTCTTATATAACCCTATTTAATTCACCTAATTGACCACTATCTCAACAAGCATGAGGGAAAATTATGGTAGAAATGGAAAGAAGACTTAAATTTGTTAAAAAGTTAGCAAATTTAAATGTTTTTCTTGGTATTTGTGATATAATTAAAAAGGACATCTAAAAGGGGAAGGAGGGAGTATTATGTTTTTAATTAAACAAAATGGGTACTTTTATAGCTGCTCTTATTGTAATTTTCATATTCACTTTGTTTTGTGCTTGGCAAGACCTTGTTGTTGAAGACAAATCTTTTCATGAGCACCCTTGTTATTAAAGTCATTGTTGTGAGCAATCTGAAGACTAGAAATAATGGTTTGCTCCGTCATGTGCAATAGTGTTGTCATCAATTCAATTTGTCTGGAAAAGAAACACCTGAGTGTACCATTATTATGTTAATGTTAATTAAAAAGATGCATGAATGCCAAGTTACAAGTGTGATATATTTATATTTGACCGTTGCATTTAGTTTTATAATAAGTTCTTAATATCATTTATCCTTCCGAGAAGATGCCAAAAAACTCAAACCAAGACAAAGCTATAGATATTGTTATAAGAAAAAAAGACAAAGCTATAAATATATAAATAATAGTAAAAAGTATGGTATGAGATATAATTTTTTTTTATCAAATAATCATTTTCAGAGATTACAAACGCCGAGAGAAATAGTCTCGCACCACACGATTATCCAGCTCAACTTAGCTAGAGAATGTGCTAATACATTGGTTCCCTATTTACAAAATGAAGCGTACATAAATCAAACAGGATTACCAAATCTCTAATTTCATTTATAACTACCAAACATATCATATACACAAACAAATAAATTACTAGAACTTAAGACCTCATGGTCCAGAACAGGGGCAGATCTTGACACATGAGATTGGAGGGGCCAAATTGAATACAACATAATTTTGGGGGGGCCAATTTAAAAATTTTCCACAAATTATTTGTAAAATATATGTATATTTTTTTTGGCAGGAATGTAAATGTATATGTATAGTAAGGAAAATTTTAAAATTTTGGGAGGGTCTATGGTCCGCCCCTGGTCCAGAATACACTAGAACTAAGAGTCCAGCGATCTACCACCAAATCAAATGCTAAGTCACAAGTGTGATATATTTATATTTGACCATTCCATCGAGTTTTGTAAGATCTAGCTTATCTTATCCTTCCGAGAAGATGCGAAAAAAACTCAAATCAAGACAAAACTATAAATATAAAATTAATAGCAACATGGCATAAGATACCAAAGCAACATTATAAAATTACATTGAAATACTATTAAATGAGTAAGGTCATTTTGATAAAAAAAAAAAAGTGAGTAATGTCATAACCAAGACAAACATAAACCTTTCTTCCTTCTCCCTTTGCGATCTGTCTTGTAATATCTGAAGTCAAACAAAAAAAAGGGGGGGGGGGGGGGGGGGGGTGGAAGCCATTCAGAACATGGAGATGGAGAATAAGAGGCAACGCATGAAGCAGTTGAAAGACGTTTTCCATGAGCATCATCAACCCTTGGTGTTCAACAAGGAGCCATGGGATCAAAGCAAACACAGACATTGCTCAGCTTGTAAGAATCCATTGTCCGGTGAAAGCTATAACTGCGCAAAATGTGAGTTTCATCTGCATAAAAGATGTGCGGAGGCACCCTTACGAATCAACCATCTTCACCGCAAGCACCATCATCTAACTCTTCAGTCAAGCATTATTGAGACAAGGTTAGATATGTGTCTTTTATGCCATAAGAAAGATAACAAATTTGGTTATAGATGCTCATCTTGCAGAGAAATCGTTCATATTGAATGTGCTTTGTTGACACTTGAGCATGGTCATGAAATTTTGCATGATAGCCATCAACATCCATTGCTTCTCATAGAAAATCATAACACTGAATTCAAAAGAAAATCATGCAACTTTTGTGACTGTCCGTTGTTCGGTTCTATATATGTTTGTTCTTCTACCTGCGGATTTTGGGCTCATAAGAAATGCACTGAAGAATTACCTGTTGAAATTCGTCATCCCTGCCACCGATCTGCTCTGTTTTTAAACAAAAATGAGGAGCATGAGTCTTATAAGTGTAAAGCATGCCACGAAACAAGGAGAGGTTATTTTTATAGCTGCAGCTCTTGTTGCAATTTCCAGATTGATTTTAGATGTATTTGGCCAAGGGTCGTGGTTGAAGACAAATCTCATCATGAGCACCCCTTTGACTTGTTCTGGAGACGAGATCCATTTGTTTGTAATGCATGTGGCGAGGAAGGCAAATATGTTTCCTATGTATGTGTCCAATGTCATCTCCTGGTCCATCAGGATTGCACTTCACTACCGCGATACATCACGTTCGCAACGCATCGCCATCCACTTTCTCACAAATATTTTCTTGAAGATATGGAGCATCAAAAGCTAGATTGCAGAGTATGTCATGATGAAGTGAAAACAGAACATGGTTGTTACAGTTGTTTAAAGCAAGATTGCGATTACATTGCCCATGTCAAGTGTGTGACTGACGATAGTGATCATTACGAGGTAATTGATCCAAATGAAATTGAGGATCGTTTGAAAGACAAGCCGGTGAAGTCTTGCATCACTCGTGTTATTCAGAGGAATGAATCTGGGGAAGCCATAAAGATAAAACATCTATTGCATGGACATGAGCTACTGTTAATGGAAGACAAAATCAATGAAGAAGTTGATGATGATTATGATCATAAGCAATGTGATGGGTGCACAGGGTCAATCTCAACTTCTTTTTATTACTGTTCACGATATCCCCAATGCAACTTCTTGCTTCATAAATCTTGTGCTGAATTACCTAGGACTTGGGATGGTTGGTTGATTTCTTGTCCTTTCACCCTTAAATCAGACGGTATTTTTAAGTGTGCTGCTTGTGGGCAGCAATGCAGTGGTTTCTTGTATTGTTATGAAACAAAAAATTCTTCTTTGGTTTTGTGCCTTGGATGTGCTAAAATTTCAGATACCTTTGAACATCCTGGACACGAACACTTTCTCTTTTATAATATTAACCAGGGCAGCGAGAGGAAGTGCACTGCTTGTGGTGGAGATAAAGCATATTATAGATGTAAGCATGATGATGTTGCTTTGGATTTTAAATGTATGATACTTCCGCACGCAACAAGACACAAGTGTGATAAACATCTTCTACATCTTACATATCGTGACCAGAGTGATGATCCCATCCAGCATCATTGTGATATCTGTGAAGAGGTAAGAGATCCGAATCATTGGTTTTACCATTGTTCCATTTGTGATAATTCTGTTCATCCTAGATGTGTTCTTGGAGATTATCCATTTTTCAAGATAGGAAGCATGTATAAACATGAGGATCATCCACACCCTCTCACTTTCGTCCAGAAGATTTACTACTATCCTAAATGTGATAAATGTGGTGAGCATTGCCTGGATCTGTCTCTGGAATGCGGTACATGCAACTATATTGTCCATTGGAAATGTGTTTCTCCTTTCAGTTCAGATTCACAAGACTGAAGTCTATTGTTATGAGCAATCTAAAGACTAGAAATAATGATTTGCTCAGTCATGTGTAAAAGTGTCGTCATCAATTGCATTTGTCATGGAAAAGAAACATATGGATATTGGGTGTAATTTATATTTATATATTTACAAGTGTTGTCATCAATTGCATTTGTTGGAAATAAATACTTTTATGTTGTGGCTTGCTTTAATGAAGATTTTATTTAGTACTTTGGCATATAGTATATATGTTGCTAACCAGTAACTAATGAAAGAATCACCATCGTTAATTAGAAATCTTCCACTTTTATGTTGATTTTCTAAGTTTCAATCCGTATTCTAGCAGAGCATTTGATACACACTTCCCAATTAACAAGCCATATACAATTTGGACCATAAAAAATGTTGCATCAGTGGTCTTAAACCAAACAATTCACCTTCACCCCCTTCATGTGAACTAAATTTTTTACCATCATAGTTTTCAAAACCCCGTTTCTTTCTTAAACCAAGCGTTTTCATGGACAATTTTTTACCATTTTAGTGATTACAAGTTTTAGGAAGATTTACTTGACAAAGATGATTCAATTTCTGCCAGCCTTAACCAATGTAGATATGGAACATTAACACATTCTTCATCTGGTTACAACAGCGGGGTGGGGGCAACACGGTACCTAGAGGAGAGGTCTCGGTTAAAAGTTTATGAATCCTGGGATGGACGGGTGGGATTTCAAAACCTTTCGATTTATCTTCTTATCTAGTAGCAAGAAAATATCTTGTGACAACAGGTATATATGATGCATGTGAAATCTGATCTGCTATCAATCAGATATTGTAGAATCCAAGCAATAAGCCCATATATAAATTGTTCCAATCCTTTCTTGGGCTATATTAACAGTTACTTCATAAATGCAGAATTTTTCCAAAAACTGGCTTTGAGCTAAACCTTTCAATAGACTAATTAATACTTGTATATTATCAATGTTGCAGACAGCAGATTTGTAAGTGAAGAAAACCCTGACCTGCAGACCAGTAAAATTGGAGTACTAAGATAACCATTTTCAGCTTTGCCAATTTCTACCTTTACAAATGTTGGATCTGTTCCATATACTAGGTTAAATTAACCAGATTTTTACAGTGGTTAATTAGATTAGTTGCAATCCAAGTCCGAATCTGAAAACATATGGTTAGAAGAACAGTTGGTCTGGTTAACAGAAGACAAAATTTGATACACACAACTTTTAAATTCACTAGTCAGACTTTGTAATTCTCTTTTAGACCCTATGAAAAAGGATTATTCTAGTTGATGGAATTGGGGCAATCCAGGGAGCCTGATTACATATAGATTGGTAGACCCTGGAAAACGTGTGGGACCTTGAACCGGTGAATCTTGCGCTAACCTGCATGTGGCCTGCATGATTATGGCCTTAACCCCTTATTTGAAAGCAATCTTTTTTTTTCTACTTAGTTTCTTATAAATAAATATATTTAACACTACCTTTGATGGGAAAAATATATGTTGGCAAACAATGACCTTGACCCCTCCATGTGAAGCAAATCCATTCTTTTTAATTGCCTTTTTGTCTAATTTTTCAAACTTTGTTTTTGATCAATTTGTATATAGTTGAAGCCTTGAAGGGATATATATATATATATATATATATATTGAAAACTGTCCGGCCTTGCAAACATTATATTTATATATATGGTAATTTTTTCTTGGTGGACGTCATCGACCCAGGGACTCTTAAGTCCCCCCTCCCTCCCCTGTGACTCCTTGGCGAGGATGGATATTGATACCTGTGGTTTAGAACAAAAAGCTATGGTTAACAAATGTCTATAGACACCGATTACCTAGAGGCTAGAACTTATGTTAAATGATGATTGATTAAGGTGATAAACGGCTTTCACCCCATTAAAGGTGAGAACCGAGAATACAAGTTCGATCCCTAGAAACGCATTTTCTAGGAGTGTTTCAGGCTCCCGGCCTACTATAGGATTTGCTAACAACCGCGTAATCTGTTAACAAAATGCTAAACTCGCAACCCAAAATTGTTATATTTGATTCTGACAGCATCAAATAAAAAACCAAGAAAATAAAAAAATAAAAAAATAAAAAGAAGAAAAGAATGCCCAAATGGGAGGTCATATGCAATATTAGTCATGATAGTGAAATCTGGTTAGTTGCGGTTTTAATGGCAGACATTCACCATGGATGGTAGGTGTGCTTCATGGAAAGAAAAAAGGAAACTAAAAAAATCTCTGTGAAGATTTATGATTGCTTTGTCTGGTCACACTTTTCATCATTAACCAACTTTAATACTATAGCCAAAAGCAAAAGCAGAGCCAATGGAATGCCATGAGAGAGCACAAGGCACAACATTACTTTAATTAATCAAAACAAATCTTCCCCAAACTTTGGCTACATAATCAGAAAGTTCATAAAATTAAGGTTTCCTCCTATTAACTAATCTGGAAAAAAAAATTGGAACTTCACTTCAAATTCCATTCATATACATAATTAGGAAAGTCATGCATAAATGCATAAATTAAAGACATTGGAAGAAAAAGTCAGGATATCTGGTACCTAAGGCAAAATCTAGTGTACAAAATTCAGAATTAACCGATAAACCGCCATCTAATTCATGCTGCTTTACCCAATTTTTATGTTAATAACAGCATGAAGATGATGGCAAATAGGGCATTAATTGTTCAATGCAGAACAAGTTTCTGGTACTTGGTGTTAGGGGAAGAAGAATCAGAGGCATCAGTGTTTTCTAGGCACCTTTTCTTGGTTAAACAAGCATTAAGGTTATTGAAAGAATCTTGGTGTATGAAATGCTGCTGTTTAGGAGAAGAAATGGCCACCGGAGGGATGTCAATGGAGGTAAGTTGTGGTGGCGGATGCTGCCATTGAGGTAGCGGGCCGGCCAAGAGAAGGTTCTGCAGGAGAGGGCCTGCATCTTTAACTGCCTGCAACAACTTCCCCTTCTCAGGAAGTGGCCTATTAGCTGCTAGTTTTAAGGCCTCTTCTGGAAGTGGTGATGATTCTGGTAATTCTGGCTGCACTAGGGAGCAAATTGAGTCCAAATTCGGAGACGAAATTGAAATAGGCTTGATGGATGAATCACTAGGTTTGGACTCATCTTCACTGCTGGAAACCCCAGAAAGTGAAGTAGTTTCTTGTTGCTGGTTTTGCTGCTGCTGCTCTTTGTGTTGTAATTGTTGCTCAAGTATGAATTTCTCCAACATCAACTTCTGGCATTTAGCTTGAGCTTCATCTCTTTCTTTCATTGTTTTGCTTAGAACATCTTTGAGATGAACCAATTCATACTCTCTTTTTGTAATCTCCTCTTTTGCTGAAATTAATGTTGTCTCTAGCTCCAATGTTGTGTACAAAAGGGTATGTTTTAATTCTTCCATTCCCTGTCAAATTGCCAAAAAATAAATGGTTATGATTTAAGAAATTACTAAACACTTTTCTATAACCCCAAACATAAATTATTCTAAAAGATCATAAAAAAGAGTGACTATTTACATACCTCTCCCTGGTAGCAAAATCCCCAGCTGAGTGAACTACATTGATCCTCCATTGTTGATCTTTTTCCAATTTGGAGACAAGTTTTGCAAATGGGGAGTTGGGTTTAAAGACTTTGAGCTTCTTTATAAGAGTTGAAATGCTCTGTTCCTGTTTACCCTTTTTCTTTTTTAGTGTTTTTTTCTCATTCATGGGACAAAAAGCTTTAGATAGGCCAAAAAAAATTGTTGTTGTGCAACTACCTTTTATACAGTTAGATTCTATAGTATAACCCAAAAAAGACTTTAATTAAATTTGTTTGTAGTTTGAAGAGAATGTGAAATCAGCCGTAAAAGTGGAGCCAAAATTCTTCAAGTTGCAACCTTTTTTTTGGCCCTCTTTGCATGCTTGCTGCAGTCTGTTCTTGGCTCGTGTGCACATGTAAAACCTTTGAAACCCATAATTTCATTGAACTTACTTCATAAAAGCTCGGCGGGCACGTTTGGTTCACTGAATGGAATAAAATTTAAATATAGTCAGAAAAATTATCTGAAAATATTATCCATATTTATAATCTTTTAAACTGTATGCTAATGATCTTGACACTCAAATATAACTAACTTGTGTTACAAGTCATTAAAATGGTTGGGAATCAAGTGGAGATGTTATGTGGTATATATTGATTGTAATCAAGTTTTCTTGTGTTAGGAATTACTATAATTACACATTCAAGTTATAATTGAGTCATCTTTATGTATTCTTAGGATGAATTTGGGTCTTATATTTTAATTTAGTATGCATCCCTTATTTTGACTTCATGAATCATTAAAGAAAACTAAGATTTTTAAGTAATAAAAGATTATGTGGTCTTGGCTCTTTTAACAAACTTTACCTTCCAAAGTGTGGGCTAACCACCAGGCAAAAAAATCCTTGATATATATTATACATGCAGTCAAACTATTCCAACTTGTCAATACTCATGTGATTTATTGGTAGAGGGTTGAACTTTTAGTTTCAAATAATCAGAGTCGCAAGTGATTCTAGGTTAGAATTTTATAGTTAGATTGTTTTGATTTTGGTTTCCTGCATTTCATAAAAATAAAAATGTGAGCAATCAATAAAAAGAAAGGGTAACTCAAAATTTTCTTCAAAACTTGTGAAAATGTTTTCTCATATTTCCAAAATCACATTATAAAAGGATTAGTCACTTTCTTTAAGCATGGTAGAAATGTTGTGCATGTTTGCAAAGTATAATTTGGACAAAATTGAAAACAGAGCAAAGGGACATGTTTTGCTGCTAGGAGTTCTTTGCGCTGAAAGAGAAAGTCTACTTTGATAGATGATTAAAGGCGCCATCTGATCTATATATGACTACTTTTTTTCCTATAGGAGAACAAGTTTAGGTTTTCTTTTTTTGACTCTTATAAAGAAGAAAATTGCAATTGATTACAGTAGATATTATATATATATATATATATATATATGATAAAGCATACTCTAGTAGAATGTAATGCTACTTTTTGACAAGAGAATTTGCAAAAAGAGCAATCCTATGCATCAACCTTTACTAGAAGGCAGAAGCACTTCTCTATACTGTATCTAAGCAATATTAATTAATTTCTCCCAATTAAAATAAAATATAAATAGGTCTTCTCATTTCTCTTTATATACAATTCCACAAGGGGTAACAGTACACATTATATTAATAAATTCTAATGAATAAGACACCCAAACATTTAATTCAAGTGATATATATGTCCCCTAACAAGTGATTTGGTTCCGAAAATATAACAAAAATGTAAGTATGAGAAAGAAAACAGTAGATCAATTATACTCTTATATTAAATAACACTAAGTTGGAAGACAATAATTATGAATGTTTAATGAAGATTAAAGGATATTTACATACTATATACATAGTGATTGATTTTTAAGACATGTGTATGAAGAAAATGAGACCTAGAAAAATAAAGTAATCTAACAACATGATTATCTATTTGACACCTTCTAATCAGGTTTGAGGGTAATTATTGAAGAGAGATGTATATCATTGTGAAGTTATGCCATTGGCATTGGGACCTTCTTATCTTTTCAACACTTTTATGTAACCAATAGGGAGAAAGGAAAAACTTTACCTTAGAGGTTATGAATGGCGCCAATGGCATCTCACTATTTATATCATATATATTTTTAATTTTCTCAATACTTTTCTTCAATGTAATATATATATTTTAGGTCAAAATACCTGGGAGGTCCCTCTACTTTCACAAAAAAATCATTTTCGTCCCTCTACTAAAAAAAGGATCAATTTAGTCCCTCTACTTCTAAGTTTGGGTCAATTGAATCCCTTCACTCACGGAGGTGGTTAAGTTGCTGACGTGTCCCGTTATCTGATGACGTGGCATTTCACGTGGAGCCCACAATGAATTTTCTGAATTTTTTTGGAATTTTTTTTAAAAAAAGAAAATATAATTTTTGACAATTCTGAAACACGAATTTTCAATATTTTCTTTGCAAAAATAGATCAAACACAACTTTTTTCAAGAACAGGGGATGAACAATTTGAATGTTCAAGAATACCTTCAACCCTTTGAAAAATATAAAATCCCATTCATTAAATTCATCTAAAAACCCATATACAACCATCATAATACCCTTGAATTCATTGAAGAAAAAATAAAAAAGGAAAATGCAATCACCAAGGGAGAATGAAAATTGATGACAAAGGTCAAGGTTCAATTTCTTGGGGAAGCCAGATGGTTCAGGCCTGCGATAAAGCCTATGGGTCGGCATTGGAAAGCCTGAAAAATGGCTTGAATCTTGTCAAAGGCAGTGCCAAAACCCAAGACGTTAAAGCCAGCGTCGATGCCGCAAACAAGGCCATAGGCGACATGGCTTATGCAGAATCCGGCAGGGCTTCTTCCCTTTTGTCCCTAGCAATATGAAATTGAAAGGTCTTGTTGTCCTTTTCATGGATATAGAGAATAAGCAAGCTTAATTAAAAAGAATTTCTGAGAAGAATCATCATCATGATATATATATATATATATATATATTTATATATATAAAAGATGGTTCCTGGAAGAATGGATTAAGCCAATGTCATTCAATCCAAACCCGAAAAAGCGTATCCAATTTACACCATCACCCTCCTCCCTCAATTTTAATCTTTACAAAATTTGAAGCAGAACGCTTCTTTTTTTCTTTTCAATTTTCATTGAATCCTTTGGTGCTTTGCAATACTAGCAGCCAACATCTGAGCATTGCTCAGCCCTGAAGCAGAAGAACTAGAATTAGCAAAATTCAACAGAGCCGCCGATGAACATATCTGACGAGGAATTTTAGAACATGGGTTCAATCGTTTTTGAACGGTGGGCTTGTTACGGGTTTGGTTTCTGGTTAGCAGGTTTAGAATCACAGTAGTTGATGGAAACATGTGGGATTCTGAAAAGGAAAGATTGAAGAGGAGGAGGATTCCTCCACCGAGGAAGCGGCCCGGCAACAAGAAGTGTCTGAATGAGAGGCCCTGCCCCTGCTTCCATTATAGCTTGAAAAAGCTTTCCTATCAATTTCCATTCTCCCTTGGTGATTGCATTTTCCTTTTTTATTTTTTCTTCAATGAATTCAAGGGTATTATGATGGTTGTATATGGGTTTTTAGATGAATTTAATGAATGCGATTTTATATTTTTCAAGGGTTGAAGGTATTCTTGAACATTCAAATTGTTGATCCCTGTTCTTGAAAAAAGTTGTGTTTGATCCATTTTTGCAAAGAAAATATTGAAATTTCGTGTTTTAGAATTTTCAAAAATTATATTTTCCTTTTTAAAAAAAATCTAAAAAATTCAGAAAATTCATTGTGGGCTCCACGTGTAATGCCACGTCATTAGATAATGGGACAAGTCAGCAACTTAACGACCTCCGAGAGTGAAGGGATTCAATTGATCCAAACTTAGAAGTAGAGGGACTAAATTGATCCTTTTTTTAGTAGAGGGACGAAAATGATTTTTTTGTGAAAGTAGAGGGACCTCCCAGGTATTTTGACCATATATTTTAATATTTTATGTAGGTAGATAAGAAAAACACACATATATATTTCAGGCTTCTAATTCGAAATCGAGTCTTTTTTCAGGCTTCTAATTTGAAATCGAGTCTTTTTTTGTTTTTATTATAAAGAAATCGAGTCATGTTGACTGCTATATATATAGGACAACTCTCCCAATACCTATTTAAAAAGAATTTCATATTTCTTGTTTTTAGGTAAAGAATTTCATATTTCAATCTTAAGTATACTAATACCTATACATATAGATCCCAAATCTTTAGTAATAAATATGCACATACATGATCGAGCCCACACGCATACTTGGAGAAAACCATTCCGGCATTCCCCTACATAGACATAAATACATTCTCATTTGCAACACCAAATGTGAAAATTTTCAATTAATAAATATTTATTGTAAGGAATATTTTCTTATTAATTTTTTTGAGGTATTTTCTTATTAATTGTTTACTAGCATTTTTTGTGAATGATATACATTATACAGAATAGTCCAAATTAAAATGTTGACAATGAAGACCTCACTATAGTTTGTCAACAATTGTTGCATTTCGAAGACCAACAATATCTTCTTGTCTTTTATTCCATTTTCTTTTCTATATTTATCCTTTTCTTTGTTCATGCAACTTGAAAATTTATGTCTAGAATTATGTGTACAATGTATATATCTTTTATAATTTTCTTCACAAAGATTTTCCAAAAGTTCCCACCAAAATTTTGGTTGAAAAAAAAAATTAAAATGGTAGGGTCCTCATAAACTACACATGAAATTGAAACCCCACTCAAGGACAACAAAAGAGATCCCTTTAAAGGGAAAAAGGGTATCAAAACAATAGGCTTCTATTTTGACCAATCCAATTTTTGGCCTAACCCTAAACTCATGTTTTTACGTGTGGGTCCTCTTCTCCATATACACCCCCCTATATGAAATCATGGTGCACATCCCACGCTCACATGTACACATGTATTTGCATTTTGACGTTACTTTAATTTCATGTCACAATTCACAAAACGGGCTTAATAGTCTAATTGTCTTAATTATTATTATTAGTAGTATAATAATTGTAAATTTGAATTGGTTGCAACTCTTATTCAAGTTGTGATTCTAAGTTGAATATACTTAATATGATAACAGAGTTGAGGTACATATTCTATTTTATTACCTTTTATCCATGTATGTAATCTTGTTATGGTAGTTATTAGTCTTCAATTACGTGTGAGGGGGAATGCTAAGTGTCTACTAAGTCTGACTTGAGCTTAAATTTGTTTGTTTTTGTAAAAAGAATATCGATTTGATTTTGGTCAAATAAGAGTCTAATTGAAAATCTATTGAAATTCAGTTTTCTAGTGATGTAATTAGCTAAAAAAAAAATCGAAAACAAAAGGGAAAACAAAATTTGGGAGAAGAAAACCCTTAATTGATTAAGAACCTCGAACGAAATTAAAATTAATAAGAAAATGCAGTATGCAAACTAAACTAGGCCCTTATTTATTGCCAAAAAAAAAACTAGGCCCTTATTTGATCCAATTTAGAAATTGTACTGTATTCTTAAAAGGACCTAATTAAAATGTTAAAGATCAAATCAACACTATCTGCAAATGTTATGACATTGATGATTAACCTGATTAAAATGTTTAGACTCGATCATGATTTTTCATAAACCTTAAACCCTGAACTGAGATTTAAGCCTATATTTACATATATTGTGCCTATTATGTCTCGAAAACGCTTTCTTTTTTCCTTTTTTTTAGGAAATCAAATTCATTTCATTCAAACATCTGGATTATAAATGGGTAGAAGATATCCACAATCCACACCAAGAAAATGCTTTTCTATTTCTATATATGCTAAGTGCTAACTTTGTATATTTACTAGGTTACTTATTATTAAAACCTGTTCTCGTCAGATCCTCATTATATATTTTGAGGAAAATTTGAGTTATTATTTTTGAGAAAAATAATCTGAAATGAATAGTTTAAATAGAACTCACGAACTCAACTCAACAACTGAAATTAAAAAATATAAATAAATAATTGTTTTAAATGAGTAAGCTGCAAAAGCTTAGTGAGCACCGTTTTATATAGAGACCATACCAAGGCAGCCTCTAGCTACTTTAATTTTATCACACTCCATAGAGATTTTTTGTGGGGTCATTTTTGGGGGTGCAATCAAAATCTGACACATAACCTAGGAAAAATTTCATTTCAATTGTGTAATGAATCAATTTCAACGACTAAACAGAGTTTCTAATAAGATGGTAGGGTTATAGGGTACTTCATATATGGTACTACTTTATTTTTTATTTATTTATATAAGAGGATTAGACAAAAGACAGTAGAAAACGACTACATTACTTCACCTCAACAATTATTTGTTTTGTTCCATTCCTAAATGTTGCGGCCGAAAAATTTTCAAATGTAATTATTATGCTTTTTCTACCCCAAATTATTTTCTCAATCTCAGCTCTATTATGGTATCAAGAGCCAGAAACTCTAAGTGAGTTTTTTTTTTCTCCTCTTAAATTTCTCAACTCTAATTCTTCTAATTTCTTTGTTTCTTCTCAACAAATGGCGGACAAATCTGAAGCTTCTTCCACTAGCCAAACCCTTCTCAACACAAACAGCCAGACAATTCATCAAACAAACGGTCTTCCTTCTCTCATCATCATCAATGCTGCTGCGCAGCTACCTATAAAGCTCAATCCTCAAAATTTCCCGTCATGGAGAGCTCAGTTTAACTCTCTCTTAACTGGCTACAAATTGACAGGCTTCATCGACGGATCTAAGACTCTCCATCCATCTCAAATCGCATCAACTGACAACCCTGCTGTGATGATTCCAAATCCTGAATATGATCACCGGATACAGCAAGATCAACTGCTGTTGCATGGCATTATAGCCTCAGCCACAGAAACTGTGGTACCTTTCTTTGCCTCTTGCACCTCGGCTAAAGGTGTATGGGATAAGATTTAAAACCTGTATGCTAACAGGTCAAGATCTCGCATGATGCAACTGCGAGAGAAACTTCTTCAACCCAAAGGGTCCAAATCTGTGCAAGATTATTTTCAGTGCATAAGGCACATTGCAGATGAGCTTGCTCTCATAAATTCCCCTGTCCATGAAGATGATTTAGTGATTCACATTCTGAATGGTATGGGTGTTGAGTTTGGCCAAATTTCAGCTGCTATCAGGGCCCATGAAAGCCAAATTTCCTTTGAAGAACTGCTGGATAAAATGCTTGAGTATGAAGGTTTTCTTCAAAGACAAAATTCCTCTGAAATTTCAATGCACACTGCTCATGCTGCTCAAAGGTTTCATCATAACAGGCAAGCTCCTAGAAACTATCATTCAAATCGGTCTCACAATGGTTATGTGAATACAATGCAAAGGAAGTCACAATTTCCATCAAAGCTAGTTTGTCAATACTGTGATAAACCGGGACATACAGCGAAAGATTGCTGGAAAATCAGGCCGAAACAACAAAGTCAACATTCTGCTCATGTTGCAACTACAAACACCAAACCCCAAACCAGTTGGCTTTTGGATTCAGGGGCCTCACATCATGTGACTTCTGATCCGAGGAATTTGGAATCTCCTGAGAAGTACAATGGCACAGATGAGCTACTCATTGGAGATGGAAGAGGCCTACCAATCACATATACTGGTTCTACATCTGTCCCTTTTGAAAATTCATCTTTTACATTAGATAATGTTTTGTGTGTTCCGGATGCAGACAGAAATTTGTGTTCTATTTCAAAGTTTTGCAGAACTAACAAAACTTCTGTGGAATTTTTTCCTTATTCCTTTCTTGTAAAGGATCTGATTTCCAGGGAGGCACTAGCACACGGCCAGAGTAAGGATGGAGTATATGAGCTGAACTCAACAAAGCCAATCATCAAGAACAATGCCCTTGCCTTTGTTGGAGTCAAGACTACCTCGAATGTTTGGCATCAAAGATTAGGCCATCCCTCCTCCAAAATTTTGAGTTTTCTGCTTAAGTCATTACCTTGTTCAAATAAAGTATCAAACAGTTTGTGCAATTCTTGCTCTTGTAACAAAATGCATAAACTGCCTTTTGATGTTTCTTCAATAAATTCTTCTCGTCCTTTAGAAGTTTTATATACAGATGTTTGGGGTCCAACCAGGATCACTTCTATTAATGGTTATCGTTATTATGTGTCATTTGTTGATCACTTCACTAAGTATATATGGTTCTTTCCATTAAAGCAAAAGTCTGAAGTCTATTCTGTTTTTTGCAAATTTCGCACCTTAGTTGAAAAGTATTTTAATTCTTCCATCTTAACTGTGTATTCAGATTGCGGGGGAGAGTATGAGAAGCTGAAATCCTTCTTTGAAACAATGGGAATTCAACACCTACAAACACCACCCTACACATCTGAACATAATGCCACCGTTGAAAGAAGGCATAGGAGCATAGTTGAAACAGGCTTAACACTTCTCCATCAAGCCTCTATGCCATTAACTTACTGGCCTTATGCCTTCTCCACTGCAGTTTACTTGTTAAATCGTCTTCCCACACCAGTCTTAAAACACAAAACACCTTTTGAAAAATTATTTAACCAAAAACCAAATTACACCAAGCTCAAAACTTTTGGATGTCTCTATTATCCATGGCTTAAGCCTTATAATTCACACAAGCTTGAACCTAAATCAAAGCCATGTGTCTTCCTTGGATATTCAAAAAGCCAAAGTGCCTATTTCTGCTATGAACCGAAAACACAAAGAGTCTACACCTCTCTACATGTTCTATTTGATGAATTCCAGTTTCCATTCAGCAACATCAGCTCTAATCTCTCCTCACCAATCTAATACAGTGTCTCTAGTTGATTTCAATTCAGACACTCCTGTTGCAACTACATTGCCCATCAACTCCTCTTCTAAGTGTCAAATAACAGAATTGCAGACTGCTCATACTCCATCAAACTCTACAGTGCTAGCTCCCATTGAAAGCAGTAACACACAGGTAACAAATGATTAATCTTTGGTACATACAACTGAGCATTTGAATTCTATGGTTCCTACTAATGTTGTGCCTCAGAGGACGCATCAAATGGTCACGAGATCCCAGAACAATATATTCAAACCCAAGAGGCTGTTCACTGCTACTAAGCATCTTCTTCCTAGCTCTGCAGAGCCGACCAGTGCTACTATGGCCATTAAGCATCCTGAATGGAAAGATACGATGTTGCAAGAGCTTGATGCCTTGAATAAGAATCAGACATGGTAACTGGTATCTCCACCATCAAACAGAACAATAGTAAGGTGTAAATGGGTTTTCAGGATCAAGAGAAACTCCGATGGATCAATCTCAAGGTATAAAGCTCGGCTTGTTGCAAAAGGGTTCACGCAAAGACCAGGTTTGGACTACAATGAAACTTTCAGTCCCGTGGTGAAACCTGTAACAGCGAGAACCATCTTATGCTTGGCAGTTTCATATAACTGGCCATTACATCAATTTGATGTAAATAATGCATTTTTATAGAGAAAACTTGAGGAGGAGGTTTATATGACTCAACCTCCATTGTTCCATGATAAATCAAAGCCTGGTTATGTTTGTAAATTGAAGAAGCCCATTTATGGGCTGAAACAGGCCCCTCGAGCATGGTATTCAGCACTCAGCTCTTTTCTGTTACAGTATGGATTTGCTAATTCCAAAGCCGATCATTCCTTGTTCATATATCACAAAGATGAAGTTCTTGCTTTCATGCTCATCTATGTAGATGATATTATTCTCACAGGGAATCAGACAAGCTTTCTCACATCCTTTGTCAATGATTTATCATCTCAATTGTCTTTGAAGGATCTCGGCAACTTAAATCTTTTTCTTGGGATTGAAGTGGTGCCAACTGTTCAAGGGTTATTTCTTTCACAACACAAATATATAGCTGAAATTCTTGAGAAGACTAATATGTCTGGAACTAAAGCAGCCAACTCTCTATTAGCTACATCAACATCATTGAAGCTTATTGATGGCTCAGCTGCAGCAGATGAAGAAGAATACATGAAAATTGTTGGCTCTTTGCAATATCTCAGTTTAACTAGGCCAGATATATCCTATGCAGTCAATAGACTCTCTCAATTTATGCACAAACCAACTCAGGGACATCTTGCAGCACTAAAGAGAGTTCTTCGGTACCTTAAAGGTACATTGTTCTATGGTCTTAATATTAACAAAGAGCAAAATTTCAGTCTTACAGTCTTCTCAGACTCAGGCTGGGCAGGAGATCCGGATGATCGAAGATCGACTTCAGCTTTTGTAATAAAGCTAGGCTCAACATCAATCTCTTGGTGTTCCAAAAAGCAAACAACAGTGGCTCGATCCTCTACGGAAGCAGAATATCAGGCAATCGCAGCTGCAGTGTCTGAAGTAACATGGATTCAGTCTTTACTTTCTGAACTTCAACTTAAAGCATCTATTCCATCTCCTATCATACTATGCGACAACCTCAGTGCAACATACACCTGTGTCAACCCAGTTTTTCACTCAAGGATGAAGCATCTGGCCCTAGACTATCTGTTTGTTCGTGAGAAAATCAGTCAAGGTAAGTTGAGAGTTCATCACATTCCTTCAACAACACAACTAGCTGATGCACTCACCAAAACACTATCTCATCAGCGATTGCAGTCTCTCATGATCAAGATTGGAGTATCTGATGGCTCCTCCATCTTGCGGGGGAGTATTGGCAGACAACATTTGAAATGCAACTAACAGATAAGCCTAGAAATTAGTTGTGTTTAAATATTTTAAATTCATGTATTCAAAACTGTAAAGCTATATCATTATCCTTGTAAATCATCACTGTACTATATATTTGAAAGACTCAATACAGAAAATAGCCTTTTCTACCCCAAATTATTTTCTCAATCTCAGCTCTATTACTTATTTAGTAGACGTAGCGTAACCATTGTATGGATTTTTCTTGTCTTCTTTTCTTATCTTTTGTATTTTTAAGTAGTTGGGATTCAAACCTTATTCTTAATTACTGATTATTGTCGAATCCAATTTAAACTAAAAAATACAATAGTTTATGGTAACACAAGTATTGGGTTAAGCTTTGAATATCGTTTCCTCAATTTCTAACTCTTTTAAAAGAGCTAAATTTTGATGCCAAAAAAAAAAGAGCTAAATTTTGGGCTAATTGTTCAAATTGGTCCTTAATATTTGTGAAAATACTCAAATTAAGACATAACCTTCTAATTTGGTTTATTAAGTCTCTAAGGTTGCAAAATTAATTCAAATCATTCTTTAGAGTCAATTTATGTCCCTAACGTTTTAGAGTTTATTAACCTAATCTTAGAGTCAATTAACGTCAAGTACTTATTTGAGTCAATTTGCAACCCTTATTTGAGCATTTTTGTAAATTTAGGGACCAATTTGAATAATTAGCCTAAATAGTATATTTTAATTATGATAACTATCTCTTTAATCATATATATAGACTTCAATCTACTAGAATACCTATGTGATGTATCTTAATCTTTGGCCAAAAAAAAAAAAGATGTATCTTAATCACTAGAATTGTCTTAATCCGAAAACCTATATAGAATTCGACTTGAAAAATTTGTTGAGTTTCACTTATCATTATGATTGAATTAATTTCAAAGGAAAAACAGTGATTTAGAGAGCTAGTAAAATTACAAAATATTGGGTAGAATGAAATGGTTTAATTTCTAACAAATGTGGAAACAAGACACATGGTCTATACAATACCTTTCCTTTTCCACTGATTTTCACATACCTTTCATATAATAATGACTAATTCTCCTTATTCTTCAACTCAAGTCTCAAGTTAGTTAAGTGAAAATTGAAATGTTGAAACAAGTCGACTTTTATTTTACCACTACTTTAACGCAAAAAAAAAAAAGAAAAAAAAACCCTATAGCATAAGTAAATTATATAAGTATGATATGATTGAGAAAAATATTATAAAGTTGCAAGAAAAGAATTTAAAGGGAAGAAATTAAGAAACATGAAAAGCAATTAATTTAAAGCCAACTATATAAGGTTTTTATATTTAAAAAAACATAGAAAAAAGTTATTAATTCAAAAAATAATACTAAAAGATTTAAAGTCATAGATTATTTCTAAGTGTGCAAGTGCAACGACGCGGTTTTGGAGTTGCAAAGCAATGAAAATGATGTTAAAGAAGTCTTTCTCCCTCTCTTTTTTTTCTTCCCTTTCATTTCATTGCCTTTGTTTTTCTTTCTTTCCTCTATGCATGTGAGAGTTTGATGGGTAATGGACCCACCTGTTTTCTAAGTTTCTTTTTTTTTTTTAGGTTGGCAATTTGTTTGAAACACAAAGAAGTAGTAGTGATTTGGATAAATAAAAACAAAAAATCCAAGAAAAAGAAGAAAAAGATGGAAGTATGGGAAAGAAAATGGAGAATACAAACAAAAAATTAAAGATAAAACACCCAAGAAACAAGAAGATCTAATCATGGTTCAAATACCATATTTAGTTGTCGGATCAAAGACATAGAATATATCCAATTTGCCAAATTGTCATTTCATGTAGTACTAAATCTTAAATATGAATCCGTTTTAAGCTTAATAAAGTACTACTACAAGCAAAACAAAACAAAAATGCAATTAGATTCACCTAAAACATCAAACCTTACATGTGATCTGTTTACTAGACAAATTTTGTACGTTTTTGGTACATGTGAAGAAGCATAGATAACATATACACATGATTATCTTGCATGCAACAAAATCAAACTTCAAAGCCACTGCTTAACATGCAATTGTCCAAATATGATCATATGTGGTTTTTTGTCTCTATAATGATTCATTAATTAATTTTTTTGCTTTAGAATTTATATTGAATAATATGGGTTGAATTCGGGTCGATCCAAGCCCAAACAAAGAATATAGCAACTAGCCAGAGTCCAGACCACTAGATATAAGACCAGCCTACCATTCTTGTAAAACAGTTGCAAAGGGGCCCAACTTGCCTTGAGCCCCCATGAACTCTCAATTTAGATTCTCTGCCAATTTCAATAACATGATGCAAGAACTTGGAAGGCCAAAATCCTTCTGAGATAAGACTCTCTAATTACTTTCCTGCATTCTCTTAATCACCATTCATGTGTGGAGTTCCACCTATATACGAATGATTAAATAAGTTGGAATGATAGACAAAAGTAACTAGAGGGATGTAAACAATTAAACAGAGTTATAAGACTAAAAATTGACAGTAATCAATAATCATTTGAAATATTCTAGCATAATTCTCTTCCATGACTGCTACAATCACAAAAACTAAACAAGGTAACCCATTTAACCTGAAAATATACATTTAAACTTGGAAAGATTCAGGTACAACCCAAAATACTTGGAAGTCATATTGAAGAGTGTTCGCTTGTCATCCATCGGCAAAGCAAGTTTTAAGCATGTAGGCCAACAGAAAAAGGAACAGTTCTATATGAACAGATTATACAGAAAACAAAAGTAGATCGGTACAAGGATATTAGCTGCAGCTAAGACATCTTCAAATACAGCCTCAACAAAATGCAAGGTAGAGGCAAAGAGAAGGAACTCACACTTCTCTGCGCATCTTCACGTTAAGTGGAATTTCCTTGTAAGTTTGGACTTTCTCAACTGCTCGCCTTAAAGGCCTTCCAACAGATGTCCTAAGCTTCAGAGCTTCATTTCTAGGGATGTAACTTCCTTCTTCATCTTCTTTTTTGATTGATGACTCACAAGATATTGGGCCACTCTCACAAGCCTTATCATCGCAGGAAGAAGAAACAAGTAATTTCTTATCATCCACATCAAATGCATCTTCAATCAATTTTGGCTCTTGGGATTTAAACCTAGTAGATTGCCGTCTTAAACAGACCCTGCTAAAAGCCATTAAAGAAAACAAAATTTTCCTTTGTCACCATGAAGTTTCTTAAATCCTACAGGCTACAGATACAACCAATTAGTGGAAAAAATAATGTGCACAAAGCAGTAAAAAATTGTGCAAGAACCTTTTATTGTTGATACTTCCTTCTTCATGTTCTTTTTGGACTAATGAATCAGAAGATGCTTGGCCACTACCATGAACCTTCTCATCACAGGACAAAGAAACAAGAAATCTTGCATCACTGACATGAAACGCTTCTTCAGCTGATTTTGATTCCTGGGCTTTAAATCTAGCAGATTGCCTTCTTAAACCAACCCTGCTAAATAAACATCCATAAATTTCTTGTCACCATGAAGTCTATAAAAAACCTAAAGATCACTGTTATTGGAAAGCAATAAAAAGTTTGTATGAAAACCTTTTCGTCTCACTTCCTTCTTCTTCATGTACTTTTTTGACTGATGAATCAAAAGAGCTCTGGGAACTCTCATGCAGCTTATCATCACATGAAGAAGAAACAATAAACTTCGTGTCATCTACATCAAATGCATCTTCAGTCACTTTTGGTTCTTCGGCTCTAAACCTAGCAGATTGCCTTCTTAAACAAACCCTGCTTATCACAATGAAATTTCATTAAAAAAAAAAAAACTAAAGATTACACACTGTCATAGGAAAACTAATATGCACAAAGCATTAAATTTAAACAAACCTTTTGTTGTCAACCCCCTCCTTGGCTTGGACTGGTTTAATATTGGAAGGGCCTGAAGCAGCATGCAAAAAGTAAGTGAAAATGGTACAGTAAACAATGTTGATAACGTTCAAAAAGAAGTTCTAGTCGAGAAGTTACATAGACTTTTTGATTGTCGCCTCCTGTTTGCATGATGACGAGGTTTATTGTCTCCATCTATTTCTTTGAGTGATTCACCTGCCTTGCTGCTGCTGTTTGCATTACAAGGCTTATCCTCTCCATCTTCTTTAAGGGATTCGCCTGCCTTATCACACTTTTTTGTCCTTGCCTTAAACCATGGAAAGAAATGTGTAAATTTTTTTAAGACTTGGTTTTGAGGTTAACATAGCTGATACAGCATTCTGTAATGTGTAAATGACTGATGGTTTGAAAAACAAAAATTTGTCAATGAATGAAGGTTCGGAAATGTGTAAAGAACATCGGATATTGATTACAACAATCAATGCACATGGTTAAATTATTCTATTTACTACTTCATTTCCAGATGTTTTGGGCAAGCCAAATTTTTAGCTTTCTTCTTGTGACAGACAAAGAGTTTAATAATCAAGATAAAAATCTAGTCATACTATCACTACCAAAGCTAATGAGTGGATTATTAAAAAAAGTACCTCTGACTTCATTGTGTTAAGCACAGCATTTGTACATGCCAGCTCATGTTTAAGAACTTTTAGCTGGAAGAGAGAGTAACACACTGGTCAAGTCTCACGTAAGAACAATAAAACAAAAGGCTGAGCAAGACCAAGTAAGAAACTAAAATGTCCAGAAAACATACCTTATCTTTGCCTGCATTAAGTTCCTGCAAAACCAAAGTAATACATCAACCTCGCCAGTGGGTCATAATATCATGAAAAGATACGCCCAGAGTTACCAATTGAGAACAGACAATGAAATGAAGTACTAACGTACCGCTAACATCTGGGAGTTTGCTTGGGCAAGTAGCAGGTTCTGTTGCTGAAACCTCTCCAAATTGATTCTCAGCTTATTTAACTCGATTCCACTCGATTCTATGACTTTACTGTCAACCAAAATCAAGGAAAAAAATATAAACAACCAACGGTTGAAAGGGGATGGAGGGCAGGTGCAAAAGAAACTGAACAACATTGATCAGAGAGGATACTTTCGGTCCACAAGGACTTTCATCAGCATCATATTTTCCTGGAAAACAGATTCAATAACCCCCAGTGAGCTAAAGGGACAGATAAATGATGACAGGCGAAATCCCAAAGAAAGAAAAGAGAGCTGATTGCAGTTTAAAGTATACCTGTTGAAGCTTGTCTATGAAATCTTTACCGCAGAGTGAAGCAGGTTGTGGCTGTGGCTTTCCACCTTTTTTCAACACTCTAGGTTGTTGAAAGTTAGTTAAGTCACGAAGCCCTTTCCTTGGTTCATTACAAATTAAAGATCCACTTTTCATGTTTCCCACTTTCAATTCATTACCTGAAAGCCAAACGGATTACTTAAGTCAAGGCTAATTTTAAGAAAATCCTTTCCAGAAACCCTAATCCTCCATTTGCTTTCTCAAACCCAAAATGTAAAAGCCTTCTTCTTAAAATCAAATTAAACAGCTCCTAATAGCAGCAAACTTGATTTCACCTAACCCAGCATTTCTCAAGCATCAAGCTAAACTAATTAAGATAATCCCAAATTTCTAATCTCACAACCGATTCACGAAAACAAGAAAGAGAACGAACAAAATAATCAGTTCCATAACCATTTTCTCAGTTAATCATTACGCACATGAATTTGCATTCTACGATATGAATATTCTAAGATTCAACATTATGAAAACTAACGAAATTAACAAGAAAAAGATTCCAAGAGATCAATGAAACCACCACACTAAGAATCTAAGATGCAGAAAAATATTGAAAATGAATTAAAAAAAAATCAAACAAAATTCTAAGGAAATGAATCAAGAAATGGAGAGGCATTTAAAGGAATCGGATTATCGGAGTACCTGAAAGGACACTCGTTTCTGCGTGGATGATCGAAAACTTTTCCATGGAGAAGACAGAGCTAACTCCGAAAGGAAAAACCCTACTCTTTCTCTCTCCCTCTGGCTCTGTTCTGTCGATTGAAATGTGGGAGGGAAAACATGGAAACGAAATAGAAAGGGTAAAATAGTAAAATCAGATGAAGGTTCGGCGGGCATTGGTAGTTGGTACTTACGGCTTTCCATGGCTAACGCCGAACCTGCTTAACTTTTTTTTTAATTAGATTTCTAAAATCCTTTTTTTAGAGGCTAAAATCCCAATTTGGTACCAAATCTTTTAGGAAAATACCAATTTGGTACCAAACCTATAATTTCGGATTATTAGATACCAAACGTTTAAAATATCGTCCAATTAAGTACTTTTTCGGGTTTTCAGCAGCGATTGGGAGACACGCGCGTTAAGTCCCCGTTAAGTGCAATTTTCCGTTACCCCACGTGTATTTTAGGCTGAAATCAACCTTTTTAACCATTTTTCATTTCCATTATAATTATTTCATTTTCCCTTTAACTAAAACTTTCCTCTCTCTCTTCATCTCTTCTTCTTTTTGCGAC
>AWWV01012605.1:0-27031 GCA_001974805.1 Corchorus capsularis
GTTGATATCTGGTGCCTTTTTTTCATAGGTAAGCGCTATTTTTGTCTTGCTTCATGCATTTGATGGCTAAATTCTAGCACTGGATAATCAGTTTTATATCAGTAGTAGCATAATATATGTTAAGATATCAGTAGTAGTATAATATATGTTGATATCCAGTGCCTTTCTTTTTACTGGTGATAGATTATCTATCGCTTCCCTGACGCAGCGGAACGTGTTCAAAACAGAAACACACAATAAACTCAGAGAAATAAATTTGATAAAATTATTCGAATGATTGATTAATCTCAAATTTAGGGTTTACAACCTTTAAATAGTCTCAGGAAATAACGAAAATTAAATAAAAATAAAGAAAGCCCAAAAACAGTCCAAACAGGCCAAAACAACAAAACCGATAAAAACTAAAACTCGCGATAGAAAACTGTAACGGGCTTTTTAGGCCCTAAACGAAACGTTGAACCGCTTTAACAATTCACCACGCTGTAGTAGACTCGAAACCCTTTCCGAAAAGGTATTATAATAGTTAAACCGACTTACGGTTTGAAAGTTATGCCCAATTTAAGTTGACCCACCAGCAGGAGCTTCAGGCCCAAAATCCAAAACGTTACACGCCCTTTCGAACGGACTTCTGACAGTCCATACGATTCATAAATGATATGCCTAGCTCATCCGCATCATTCCCTTACATGGATAGATGATAGATGATTATGGCTGTAAATGAGCATCTTAATTACTAAGCAGATGTTCGATTTACATAAATTTGAATGGCTAAAATCCCAATTTGGTACTAAACCTTTTAGGAAAATACCAACTTGGTACCAAACCTATAATTTCGGATTATTAGATACCAAACGTTTAAAATATCGTCCAATTAAGTACTTTTTCGAGTTTTCAGCAGCAATTGGGAGACGCTGCTTGGGAGACATGCGCGTTAAGTCCCCGTTAAGTGCACTTTTTAACCATTTTTCATTTTTAGTTTCCATTATAATTATTTCATTTTCCCTTTAACTAAAACTTTCCTCTCTCTCTTCATCTCTTCTTCTTTTCGCGACGCAAACGGATTTGAGGCAGGTGTTTTTCGATTTTAGGCTTGCGAATTTCTCTCTCTTGTTTGAAGATCAACCCGATCTGCCCTCAAAGGATGAGTTCAAGTAGTTCCAGGCATCGATTCGCTCTTACATTTGCCGATTTGGGTAAATGGTTTTTAAATGGGTTTGTTTTCTGATTTGGGTAAATGGTTTTTATTTAATTTTTCCATTTATTTTCTGATTTGCAAGTCGAAGAAAGAGAAATGGGTCAGATTTAAGGGGTTATAAGCTAATTTCTTCAAGCTACCCGAGGGAATTGAATTATGAAGGAGACCCAGTTTTCTGTTATTGTAATATGAAAGCAGCAAGATGGACTTCCTGAACAGATGATAATCCTGGAAGAAGATTCTATGGTTGCAAGTATTATAAGGTAATATTTGTGTTTTTTTTTTGGTATTTAGAAGCTAATATTTCTACTGTGTTTTTGGCTTTCTAGGATGAACGTTACTGTATGTTTTATGACTGGCATGATCCCAAATTTCCTGTTCGAGCAAGAGAGATAATATTGGAGCTGAAGAAAAGAGAATATTTCTTGTTTAATTAAGCAAGGGTTTTGAAGCAAGAAGTGACAGAGTTGAGGGAAAATGCTATTCAGAATTTGGAGGCTGATATTGTTGAAGACAATTTCAGGCTAAAAGAGGAGATTTTTAATTTGAAGAAGCTGGCAGCAAGGGACAATGGAAAATGGTGGAGATTTTTATGTTTTTGTTTAGTTGGATTAGTGATTTTGCTTGTTGGAGTGAAAGCAACATTTGAGAAAGAAAATATTAAGATGCAAGCATTAAGAATGCTGGTTATGTGTATGTTTAGGCTTTATGAAATGAAAATTTTAATTTCAATCACATGTGTTTTGATCCAGAATACCTGATAAACTGATATAAACAAAAATTCCAGGGTTAAAATTCATTGCCATCATATCATTGACAACTTAAAATATCATACATTAAAGTTCTAAGCATAGTTAAGTTTAGAGTAAAACAGACCCATAATAGGCTCAAAAAGCCTTCAATTATCCATAATTCCTACAGTTGATAAATGTCAAGGGTATACAAACCCTATAATCAACATCCTCAAAAATACATCCCAAAAACATATCAATAGACAACCCTGTCAATTTTGCTGTTTGTTCTTGCCTTTGGAACTTGCAGATGCAGTTGTCACACTTTCCTGAGTACCCTGCAGAGGCACATTGTCTCCACTAGCTGCTGGTTGCAGTCCCTATACACAAAATAAGTACACCAAACTCAGTCAAATTATTGCACCATTTTTGCAGCTTTTAAACAAAGTAGATTACATACACTTGCAACCTACCTCAGACTTTTTTAGAGCTTCCAATCTTGCTCTGAACTTCTTTTGGGCAGCACGCTGGAGAGAAGTGGCAGTGATTGGTCTCTGATTTGCATATTTTGCTTGAGAAGCCGGACTTGACCTTTCACCAGACACATTCAACACTCTGCCATTGTTATCAGTAACTGAGAATCTCGTTTTCTTCCTAGGTCCAGCATCAGGGTTTGCTTTTTTCTTCTTACTTTGACCACTCTTAGTTTTAGAAGATGAATTAACAGTGGTAGGATCTGCACCAGATTGTTGACTAGGTAAGATAACAGAGGCAGAAGCTTCTGCATCTCCACATCCACTTGAAGCAGCTTGAGAATTGGCATTAGCATTCAGATCTGGGATCTGAACAGAGACCGAAGCTTGTGAAGATGAATGTGCTTTTTTCTTGGTTTTTGCAGGGTTTTGGGGAGGAGAACTGCAATTAACTTCTTCATGACTGGGTGTTGTTGAGTTCTAGGCAGTGGGT
Organism: Corchorus capsularis; assembly: GCA_001974805.1. Classification (NCBI taxonomy): domain Eukaryota; kingdom Viridiplantae; phylum Streptophyta; class Magnoliopsida; order Malvales; family Malvaceae; genus Corchorus; species Corchorus capsularis. Next base: position 2,893 of record AWWV01012605.1, read on the forward strand.
TGTTCCATATCAGAAACTCTAGAAAGATTTGAGGGAAGAGGAGGCTGGGTTTGCTAGCAGTTTAGAAGAAAGTGAAAAAAAAGTCATTACAAGTCAGTGGAGGCATTTATAATAATGAATATAACATTGATAATAGTTAGTGACAGAAAAAGACAAAGAAGTTGAGAAATTACCTCAGTAGCCCTTAAGGGACAACTTCTAATGTTGTGTCCCTTTTTTCTACAGAGCCCACAAGTCATAACCATGCCCTTCCTTGACATGCTTGGGGAATCTTGCTAATTGGGCTGTGTGGGCTTTGCAAGCTCATTTTTGCTCTTCTTTCTGCCACCTTTAGGTCGACCAGGCCATTTTTGTCAAAACGGGGAGGCTTCACTGGTGGAAGGTCAGTAGTAGGCCAATCCTTCAGGCTAGGCATTGGCTGAATAGGGTTTGAGTATGATTGCATGTACACCTCCTTTGAGTACCAAGATGACACAAACTCAGCTGCATTTCCCCTTCTCTCTCTGATTGCACAAATTGCATGTGCACAAGGGACCCCAGATAAAGTGTATCTTCTACAGGTACAGGTCTTCTCCTCAAGCCTCACCACATATCTTGATTCCCATGCTCAACTTCATATCCATCAGCACCATTGAATATTACACGATAGTATTGGGCAATCTTGGCACTCTTCTCAATGCTTTGCCAAATCCTTGGACCAAGCCCATCTCTCCACCTACTAAGTTCATTGTTCTTCTTCACTATCCTCTTCATCATTTCCCTCCTCATCATCTCAAACAAGGAGATGACCGGCATTTTCCTAGCCTTCAGCAGTGTCTTGTTAAAAGCCTCGCAGAGGTTGTTGTCTGCTACCTCCACCATTGATTCAAGTTTGAAAAATGCTCTACAAAACTTGGCTGGTGGAGCATAAGCTTCAAAATCAGTAGCTGCTTGTGAACTCTTTTGCTTTAGCTTATCCAGAATCTCGTAATACTCCCTCAAAGTGGGTGCCTTCATAAGTCTCCAGAAAAAGTCATTCATTTCATCTCCCCTATGCCCTCTACCTTGCCAGTTAACCCAAACATGCTGAACACAAAATCTGTGCTCAGGTTATGGGACATTATCTTCAATAGATCTTTGTATGGCCTGCATCATAAAATAGGATTCAGATTACTAAGATTTAGAAATAAAACTAGGAATACACATATAAACTACACAATTAATTACTTACCTTATGTTGATCACTCATGAAGGTGAAGCCAAATCCATCTCCTATCCCAAGATCTTCTTGCAAACACTCTATAAACCAGCTCCATGTTAGAGTTGTCTCATCCTCCACCAATGCCCATGCAACTGGAAACATTTGATTGTTACCATCTCTGCCTACAGCGCATAACAGTTGGCCTTTGGTCAATGTTTTTAAGAAGCACCCATCTATACCAAGAAATTTTCTGCAACCATGTAGAAACCCTTCCTTAAGTGCCCCAAGGCATATATACATTCTTTCAAAAACTGGTGGGCCATCCGGATCTGCCCTAAATGTGTCCATCTTTACAGTACTCCTTAGATTGCTCAGTAAAATCATATCCTTATAACTCCACAACTTTGCAAACTCTTCCTCATAATTTACCACATAACTTTCAACAATCAATCTCTTTGCTCTTTTAACCATACTCAAAGAAACTTCAAGCCCCAAATCTGCCAACACAAGTGCCTTGATCTCATCATAATTCATAAAAGGCAAAGCCATTAGCTTCTTCATCAGAAGTTGTGTCAGAATCTTTGTGCTTAACCTGGGATGACCTTGATACACATTCTGGCAATCATGATGATTGTCGAATTTCCTCACTTGGAATGTGTCTATAGCATTATTAATTGCTCCATATATCATCCATGGGCAGTTTTCATTTCCACATATCCCCGTGACCCATTTCTTGTGTTTTTCTTCCATATTATAGGCTTGTGCTCCTTGATAGCTAATAGACTGACAGCTAGCTTAAACTCATCTGAGTTCTTGAACAGCATGCTCTTGCAGATATAAGGAACATCAGCAGTGGAATCAAACCGAGGAAATCTACCTCTCCTAGTTGTAGCCTCATTGACAATCAGTTCCTCATCACTCTCTATCTCTAAAGGGTCATTTGAGTCATCATATTCACTGTCAATATGAAACTCAGATATGCCCTCACAATCAGATTCCAGATCATTCTCACCATTTTCACCAGTAGCTGGGCCTTCATCCTCACCATTTTCACCATCTTCCTCAACATCTTCATCATGTAAACCCTCCAAATTAACCTCATCCACCTCAACTTCCGCTACATCATCATTAATGTCACCATTATCTTCAACGTGCACATCCTGCAAATTAACACCAACATCTTTAACAAGATCACCCAAGTTGACAACAGGAGGATCAACCAAGTTTTCCCCATTTTCTAGTAAACCAGCAATTTAAGGCACAACCTCTACTCCATGTTCAACATAGACATCTATTACACCATCATTCAAAAACAATTCACCAGTCATGTCTATTATGAAGGCATCATTAATAATGGGTTTCAATCCATCACATAGCAAAAACCCAGGCCTCTGATAAAACATTCTGACAATATTTTTGTACCCAGCCCTCTGACATAATTGTTCAAACTCATTTTTGCTAATCTTGTCAGGATCAAACACCAAATCATCTACATAACCTCCTACATACTGCAACTCCTCATCAACACCAGAAAAACGACCCTCATAATGAAATCTAACAATTGCAGTGTCAAAAGCCATTTTCACCTATTAAAAGACCACAGAATGGAACTATATTACATGTTTGAACAGAAGACATTTTTAAGCATTTAACAGTATCTGGGGAAGACAAACAACAAACATGCTAATATTGTATCAATTCATCACAAACATCATACTTATCTATTTAAACCTATAGAATCTTAGAAATTTTAAAGGAAGAACGAACAGAATATCGAAATTCAGAACCCTAGCATTTTACCCATTTCCATTTTAAACATGCTAATGTTGCAATTAAACACAAAACCCAACAACCGTATAAATTTTAAAAGAAGAATGAACAGAATATCGAACTACCCTAGAATTTTACCTATTTTAATTTCAAACAAAGAAATGTTGCATTTAAACACAAAACCCCAACAAATAACTAAATAAAGCGACTTACCTGAAGAAAAACCCCAAATCTGGGTTTGATTTCGATGAACCCTAGCTCCACCAGTAAAATCCCAAATTCACCTAGAAAATTCCCAAATCTATGCGAATTAACACTTACGCGAGCGATTACCACTATTTCAACCAAATCGACACTCAGATTTTGTTAAACAAACTAAAACTTTCAGATTTTCAAGCCATTTTCGAAGAGAGAGAAGAGAGAGAATAAGGTAAGATTTTCCACTTTTTAGGGGATTTTTTTTAACTTCTGAAAGGGTTTCTTTTTTAACGCTTTTAATTCGAAATTTCCGTTTGCTAATTTTTTAAAATTATAATTTGCGATTTTTTAATAATTTAATTGCCACGTGGCTAATTTTTTATCAGACAATTGACTCCATACGTGCTCATTCGCACATGTCTCTCACGCCTAATGGAAAACCCGAAAAAGTACTTAATTGGACGATATTTTAAACGTTTGGTATCTAATAATCCGAAATTATAGGTTTGGTACCAAGTTGGTATTTTCCTAAAAGGTTTGGTACCAAATTGGGATTTTACCTTTTTTTAATTAGAGTTTCTAAAATCCAATAAACCACATACTAATTGTGGAGTTTAAATTACCCTTTAGGAATTTGTTTTCTTAATCCACATTAATCCAACGTACTGTTTTGCACTATTAAATGGAGGGTAATTTCGTCTTTCACTCAGAGTTTGGCAACATCAGGGCTTGATGTGTGGCTTTTTTATTGGCTTCCCTCTCCGGACTGTTCATTCGTTCGGCTCTGCCCTATTTTAGTTTTACTCTGTTTTAACTAGTTTGGCTGAGATTTGATGCAATTGAACAGAGAATTTGTTCCGGTTGAAGAGTATTTGCTTCCAGATATTATTGATTGTTCTCAACTGTTCTAGAGAGTTCTTTTTTTCTTTTATTTCTGTCCACTCAATTTCCTTTTCTTTAACGTTCTCTCTGTTTTCTTTCAATTTCCTGCGTTCTCCTCTCTTCTCTGGATTCTTCTTCTTCCTCTTCTTTCTCCTTTTTTTTTCTTACACATCTTTTCTCCTTTAACTCTTTCTTCTTCTTTATTCCAATTCTTCTTTTCAAACCAGTATATTTTTTGAAATCTTTTTTTATTTTATTCCTTATTCTGTTTTCCCCTTACTTCTGTTTCATTATTTTGTGGTTCTTTTTCTCTTCTTATATATTCACTTTTTAGTGGAATTTCCTCCCTTTTCCCCTTCATCTTCAATGTTTGAATTAATGGAAGGAAGTTCCTCGAGAAGTTCAGCAAAAAAGGTGTTTTATTTCTACTTTGTCAATTTCGTTTGTCCATTCTGTTGATTGATCCTTTCTCCAATTTCCCTTGCTAGGGACTGATTGAGCTTATGCCTACTTTGTTTTCTGATTGACTACTATGACTGAGATTGGAAAGAGAGGAGATCGAGACCCAATTCTTAGCTTTTCTCTTTAATGTTGTGCGCTTATCTGTTGAAAAATGATTGTTGTATGCTTCCTTTACTTGACTTAATTTTGTTGTTGTATGATTGTTGTATTACGTGCCATCTGAAATCTATTTGGTTCCATATAAGTATTTCATTGTTTCCTGTTATGGGGAAAATTCAATTTTGTGTTTAGGAAACATTGTTAAAATATGAAGGATTAAGGTATGTGATTATGGGAGTGTCATGAAAAGTGAACTTCTTTCTACCTTTTACAATTTTCTTTGACAGGCTTATTTATTCCCTGTAGCTTATTATAATTTATTATACGATATGTTATTTTTTTGGATATTATTTGCAGTTTTCATGCCTGTTGAGGGATGAAGGAGCGTATCTCACAAACATTGTTCTTAAAATCGATTGCTATTTTCTTTATCTTTCTACTTGGTTCTTTTATCTTTCAGGTTGAGAGGGAATACAACGAATGCTCCAGTTTCTTAAACTCATACAAAGAAGAAGTGAATGAGCTATACATTGCTAACAAGTCTACAAGAGGTATGTTTATAATATATAGTCTCTACTTGCTTCTTGAAAGATTTAGTCAGGAATTTCTCCCAGTAAATTGAAATTTGATCAGAAGTACTTTACAATATACGTCTCCTAAAATATTTTAATCTATTCCCACTGTATTCCCTAATATTGTATAAGAATATGTGTTAATTGATGCATGCATGTCCCCTGTATACTGATCAGTATAATCTAACTAATATTGCCTTTAATTACCAATTTCCTCTCATGTATGCTATAGCTTCCAATCTCTTCATTTAATTGACTTTGAATTTCTTGATTTTCACTAATTACGATTTATATTCATATTTGGCCTCCTATTGCACAAGATATGCCAAGCAAATTAATGGTTGTTTAATTGGAGACGGTTTTGTGTATAATTCTCCTTTGCATCAAATAAAAACATGTAGATTGCAATGGGTGGTTTAGCTTTAGTTTAGAATATTCAAATCAGTTCTCAACCATAACTATTCCTATAGATTTCATCTTTAGTCTTTGTTTTGTCAAGAGAAACACACATGAGAAAGATATATATTATAATCTATTGACCAGATTAAGGTATAGGGGGAAAAAGAACAGATTTAAAGGTTGTGTACATCTCAATGTTAGTCGGTCTATTTGGTTCTTTATCCTTCTTAATTTTTCTTTTTTGTTTTGGATAGTTTCTGAGTTGCCATCAGGCGACCTATGTCAAAAGGAAACATGTGAGCTATCTATTTCTATCCTATGTGATATAGAAATTATCCACCCTTATGTTCTCCCCGACTGGCAAGCCTTCTTTATGCAGTGGAAAACACAAGTAATACATTTTGTTTTCTACCTTTTGCATGACATTTGACTTTCATTAGTGAAATTTTAGAGCCTGATCATACTTAGCTTAAAAGAGATTTAGAAATTAAAACAATCAAATTTTGGGTTAGTGTATGTAGTGTTGAGGAAGCTTCATCAATGTCTAAATAATTTTCTCATCAGATTATTTGTGACTCTCTTTTCTCTATTTCTATAATTGTTCTTCACAATTTTAATTTTATCTTTCTGATTACTTCTCTAACATTAACTGTAACATTCTATTTTTCTTTTTGTCTTTATAAAGCTGCTAGATGAAGTCTCCTTCCTCATATTATTTCTTGAAGTACTCTTTTTCTTTTTACATCACCTATCTTCACTATTGCATGTTTCATGTATCAATAGCTTGCATCTATCTCACTATACTTTTATACCTTAACTAATGGAATTTTCCATCATGATGGGCATTAGATACTTACTAAAACAATTCAGATTTAATGTCTGAACATGGGAGATAACAGAGAAAATGCTTAGCAAACCATGGATTGACCAGCCTTCCAAGGGAGATGTCCTTGGATCTTGGAATTTGCACTTCAAATCCAAGGCAATGAAGAGAAGAAGTTGTCTTCTCAAGTCAGCCATGTCAGTCACTTGGAAACAAGCATAGAATTCAGCAAAAATGGTAGTGGTATATCCATGAGCACAGTTTTTGCTCAAATGGTGACAGAGGACATGAGATAGATTCTGTTCAACATTTCAAAATCAATCAGTCTACATTGTATATTGTACAGTTTAGGCTGCATTTTTCAGTTTGGTTTTTGTCATTTCAATATGTAATTCACCAGGTAAGAATTAGCTCAATTAGCTCTGTCAAAGTCTGCAAATTCTTTACAATCAGTTAGCTATATCTGATGTTTATATACAATATAGGTATTTATTCTTGATTGGGATTCTCGCACATGGAATGATCATTATAATCTTACTTCTTGAAATTTCACATTTAGGTATATATTTTTCTGTTTATGTCCCAAAAGTGGTATAGACAATTCTTTTAGTTCTTAATAAAATTCTGCTAATACAAATGCTTTCTTTTGCTTTTATGACAGCTACATGGTTCATCTATTACATGGTTTGCTATTAAGGGTGTTTTTATTTTTTTTTCCATCCCATATCAACCAAGAACTTGCAAACGCGCAGCGTAGCGCGCGAGGGTAAAACCTCGTTTAATTTAAAACATTAAAATTACTACCATAAATAAATATATCATAATTATATGCTACTAGTCATATAGTATATTATTATATACCTACTATTAATTTTATGAGTAAGGACCTCATTGAGCGCCACATGACATTTGGTTTCTTTGACAAGTGTCAATAGTTAATTTTCTAATGTTTTGTTTATTATATTTGTATTCATTTAGTTTGGAAAAATTAAAAAACGTTCATCCCCTTTCATATATAAAATAAGGGGGTTGCTAATACCGCCCTAGTTTTGCTAAATACCACCCCATTTTTTACACTTTTGCTCTTTACCCTTTGCACTTTTTACACTTTTACACTGAGCCTCCTAACTAGGACGGCTCAGCCACGGCGGACCCTCCCCACTGGGGCGGCTTCGCCACGGCAGGCCGCCCTCATGGGGCGGCTTTGCCACCGCAGGCCGCCCTATGGCGCGGCTTGCCACCGCAGGCCGCCCTCATGGGGCGGGTTTGCCACGGCAGGCCGCCCTCATGGGGCGGCTAGACCAAAATTTTTTTTTAAAATATTAATTATTTTTAAAAAAAATAGTCGAGCCGCCCCACCGGGGCGGCCTGCACTGGCTAAGCCGCCCCCAGTGGGGCGGCTCTGCCGTGGTTGAGCCTCCCAAGTGTGGCGGCTTCGCCACGGTAAGCCGCCCTCTTGGGACGGCACGAGTCATCAGTCCTAAATTTCGTCAAAAATTGTATTTTTCTAAAATCGTCATCAAAATACGGCACGTTATCGTTCATTTTTCTTAAATCGTCATCAAAATACAACACGTTAACGCTATTCTACGTTCGTGATAGTTTCAAGATTAGAAAATGAAGCAAAGGTCAAAAGCGTAAAAAAGCGTAAAAAATGGGGCGATGAATAGCAAAAATGGGGCAGTGTTTAGCAATCCAGATAAAATAAACTAGTTTCACAGTCCGCGCTTCGCGTGCAGATGATCTAGTTGATAAATTTTGTTAAGAAAACTATTTTAAGAAATCGAATCTAGATGTTATTCTAAGAAAATTTGCTTAAGAAAGTAATTATATTTTATTTTTTGAAAAACAATTATATACGTCCACCATCATTCCTTTCTTTTTCATTTTTTTCCCTTTGATCTTGCGAGTTTTGTTCTGAAAACTATTGTCTATTTATAGTCATTTTGGTGCTTGTATTTTTCTTTAAATCTAATAGTTCATTGCACTTTATATTGTTTGGTATTTTGGTGCTTGTATTTTTCTTTAAATCCAATAGTTCATTGCACTTTGTATTGTTTGCTATGTGTGCTTATTTAATAGGTTCAATTGAATAAACAACACAATTAATAATAATAGGTGCTTGTATTTTCTTTAATCCAATAGTTCATTGCATTTTGTATTGTTTGGTATGTGTGCTTATTTAATAGGTTCAATTGAATAAACCACACAATTAATAATAATAATAATAATAATAATAATAATAATAATATAATTATTTTATAATAATAATAATAATAATAATAATAATAATAATAATAATAATAAAACTCACTATTTAATGAATACAAAGATGATAGACAAAGTTTGAGGAAACTAACAATTAACACATGTAAAAGAAGCAAAACGCCATGTGGCGTTCAATGAGAGCATTGCTCATAAAATTAATAGTAGGTATAATTATCAAATAATTATAAATTAATTATAAATTTGTTATGACTATACATGTATGTTGTGGATATCCATGAATCTAATTAAAGCAAGGATATGATTGATGACTTGGTTCATTCATACACATATACCTATGTACTAAGTTCATACCTTATATTTATGGTGATGTATCTATGTGCCTATAAATAGGCCACTTACTTTGTTATGAAATAAGATGAATAACAACAATTTCTCTCCTTCTTCATATTCTCTATTCTATTGTCCCTTGCTTTGTTTTGTTATCATTTCACAACAAAATTTCATTTCTTAACTAAATTTTCTTAAAAGAATTTATAAAATAAAACAGCCGCACGCGAAGCGCAGCCGGAAAATTCTAGTATAAAACGAAAACAATATACACTTTGAAAATGAAAATTCTTTAAATATTGAGGCCTCTAAGTAAGGTCTCGGGTTCGAGTCTTATGAACGAAGAAAACCATTGTTGGTTCCTCATCATTTAAATTTAAAATGATTTGATTTATGAATATTCAGTTGTATAGTTGATAACATCATGTATGGTTTATACTTCCATTATCCTACTTCTATCAAAACAATGTTGCATATATTATATCAAATACAACAGAAGTAAATTACCTTTCCCAAACAATTCTTCTGATAAATGATCTTTATTTACCCATAGCATTCAAATTTAATATGATTTGATTTAAGAATATTCGGTTGTATAGTTGATAGCATCCTATATAGTTTAAACTTTCATGTATCCTACTTCTATCAAAACACTGTTGTATATATTATACCAAATACAACAGAAGTAAACCATCTTTCCTAATCAATTCTTCTGATTAATGATCTTCGTTTATCTACAGCAATCAAATTTAAAATGATTTGATTTATTAGGATTCGGTTGTATAATTGATAGCATCCTATATAGTTTAAACTTCCATATATCTTACTTCTATCAAAACACTACTATTTATATTATACCAATACAACAGAAGTAAATTATCTTTCCTAATCAATTCTTATATAAGGTATCAGAGCAAGTAATTTCATTGTTACCCATGCGATTGATAAACAAATATAAGTCATCACCAATTCGAATGACATCTATGCCATCATAATCAGAGAAAAGAGAAAGATCCAACAAAACTTAGAATCCATATCTAAAGGGCAAGTAAGTAACAGAGAATTATTGATAATCTTCATCATCATAAGTGGGTACTTAAAATCTTAAACTAACTTCTTAATAACACCACACCTAACATTTTTTCGTTTTTTTCAATTCTTCATAATTCATCAAATCCAACAAAACAAAAATACTATAATTCTATTCTTTATAAATCATATCATGGAAAGCTATAACCACACCCTTTCTCTAGCCAAGAGGATCTTGAAATGTGCCATTGTATCCTTCAATCTATCTCATTCCATCCTGATTTGAACCATTTTGCGCCAAATGTTAAATGATAAGAATCTATATAAAACGTGTATAGACTAACTGTTAATGCAAATCAGTGGGTGTGATCTTTTATGGATGCTCAAAGCCATTTTGAGGCCAAAAAACTTTAAAAAAGGAACAACGATTACTCAAATAAACCGGACTTACAACATTTTATTGGGTTATGTTTCAATCATGCAACATGTCATGTTCACCGGCTGCATGCCAATCACAGTTAATTTATAAATTTATCTTTCTATTGTAAATTATTGTTCCACTTCTATATCCTAAATTACCCAATTTCTTTTTCTTAATTACGAAGGACAAACTTAAGAGCATGCTAGCAAAGGTTAAGAAGACTTCCTTTGGTGTTTTTTTCTAATTTTAAATAGATAGAAAGTTTCTAACAAGTGATAGAACTCCCTTAAGTAAGGTATCGGGTTCGAGTCTTTTAAACGAAGAAAACAATTGTTGGTTCCTTATCATTCAAACTTAAAATGATTTGATTTAAGAATATTCAGTTGTATAGTTGATAGCATCCTGTATGGTTTAAACTTCCATGTATCCCACTTCTATCAAAACACAGTTGTATATATTACATCAAATACAACAGAAGTAAATTATCTTTTCCAATCAATTCTTTTGATAAATGATCTTTTATATGGTATCAGAGCAAGTAATTTCATTGTTACCGTGCGAGTGATAAACAAACCTAAGTTATCACCAATTTGAATGTTATTTGTGCCATCATAATCCGAAGAAGGAAAAAGATCCAACAAAACTAAGAATCCCTACTTAGAGCGCAAGAGAGCAACAGAGGATTATTGATAATCTTAATCATCATGAATGGGTCCTTAAAATATTAAACTAATTACTTAATCTACAACACACCTAACTTTATTTCATTTAATTCAATTCTTCATAATTCACCAAATCCAACAAAACAGAAATACTATAATTCCATTCTTTAAATATCTTATCATGGAAAGCCATGGCCACACACTTTCTCTCGGCAAGAGGATCTTGAAATGTGTCATTGTATCACTCATTTTATCCCATTCTATACTGATTTGGATCATCTTGCGCCAACTATTGGATGTTAACAACCCATATAAAACAATGTCTTAGCTGGGATACTTAGCTGGGTAATGCAAGAACTTAGAAGTTAACCTCCCAACTTTTCCCATCCGAAACTTTAAGGACCACTTTCTTCTTCTCTCTATCCATGTTTTCCTCCACAAATTTGTTTGGGATGTACTGACAAGTAAGAATATAAAACCCAATCAACCAGAGAAGTAAAAAAAAACATTATACTAAAAAAATTGCTTTTATAAAATCTTACCAATCTCCATCTCGATCTCTTTAGGCATGTTGGTTGCATAACAACCTTGAAATGTGGATTCTTAGTTTGAAAATTGCTAGCTCTTTCAAGAGCTGTTGCTTTCTCATGGGATGCCAATGACTCAATTCCACCTAATAAGGGAAACATAATCATCACTCATGTTCATGTCTAAAATGCAATATCAAATAAGAGATTGTTACTTACCCGATTAAGGACAATTTGATAGTTCTTTAACCCGGTAAATAACTACTTTCAATGTGATATCATCCTTTGAGTGATCAACCAACTCTAAAGAACAAACATCGCCCGGTTTCAATTGATTGTCTTGAGTATTTGTTGTTGTTGGTTTTGTAACGAAGGTACCTTGCATGTCATTCTTTCCCATTTGCGCAAAGGGTTACTTTACCAGATTTGTTTGGCAAGTACGTGATAAAAGCTTCGGGCAAGGCCTGTTCAGGGCAAAGAAATAGTAATCACTAGAACAAGATTTTGAACCAAAATTCTTGTCAATTTAACAACATTCATTAATTCACAAACTTACCAAATTTGATCCAGGATTAATGTAGGACAGCTGCATTTCAACAACAAAAGAGGTCGGATTCTCTGTTTGAAGAGGCGTAGGATTTGAATTCTCCGGACTCAATAAGCCCCTTACTAAGGTTGTATCCCAGCTTGTTGTTCTCCTGCACAGCAATGTCTTAGCTGGGATACTTAGCTACTGGTTTGTAACCATATGATAATCACTTTTCAGTCTCCCATCTTGAAGGAACAGTTTATCTCCACTCCATGTTTGTACATCAGCTCCTTTGATACATATATATTTTTCCGGCTAAATGTGCAATTTAGGTATTAACGTTTGCCGCGAAATACTATTCAGGCTCTAACGTTAGCGTTTGTGTCAATTTAGGTGCTAACGTTATCGTGTTGGGTTGAAACAGGTCAAAATCAGACGGTCTCGTCTGATTGTAAAACACGCACTAATAACCTTGCGTGAGTCGATCCACATGTATTTTTTTTGCCATATGGCATATGAAGTAGACAGAAAAAAAAGGGTTTTTATGTTTTAGCGGCAAAAGAAAAAAAAGAAAAAGAAAATAAAGTAAAACCCCATTAACCCGAAATAACCCCTCAATTAACCCCGATAGAAAACCCTAATTCCCAAATTCTGAAAAATCCCAATTTCTTTTCCCAGACTTGTCGCTTCTTCTCTCTTCGAATTCGATAGTTTCAGTTCAGGATAACAAAAAAAGCCGTTCGATTTCTCATGGAAAAGGATTAGCTATCTGACTGGGTTTGTTCGAATTCACTAGCCGAGAATTGGATAGAATAATCACAGAGTAATTTCGCGAAATGCTTGATCGAAATCGGTGAGATCTGTTTTAATAGCAGGTACGTTCAAACAAGTGTTGTTATGTAATTGTTTTGACTTTATAAAACACCCTATTTTATATTATTGATGTTGATTTTGATTTTAAAGTTGTTTATGAAACCATTAAAATATTGGTGAAATGTCCCTTTCGAAGATGATCATGGACCACTACATAAATTTAATAATACAGAAATTAATAAAGATTAATAAAACAATTAATCTTCTTAGTTGAATGGTAATTTATATTTCTTTAACTAGGGTGTTAATGCAAACATTTGCAGAGCATGAGCTGAATAATTCAACTCAATTTTGTTAATTTTGTAAATGCTCTGTTTTATGCCTTTGTGCCTTTGTGATACTGGATTTTTATGTATGGAAGGTTTTATGTATGGAAATTGGGCAGCTGCATTTTCTCATATTACACTTGTTGTCATTTGCATTTTCAACATACTATTTCATTACATTTTTCACACATGGATACATTTAACAGAAACAGAGCATGCCTAAAACTCAGAAACATAGCATGCCTAAAACTCAGAAATAGAGCAAGCTTAAAATCAGGGCAATGCCTTGTTGGAGCTCATGTTTCTCTTACCAATTACATTTTTAACAATAACACAACATACTAAAACAAACCAAACTACCAATAATATCTTCCTCCATTTCCATCTTTTTCCAACCTGCATTTAAGTCCTCAAATACCCACATTCCTTCTTTAACAGAGCATTTTCTCTAATCTACAGCTCTCTGTTTCAACATTGTGGCTTCATTTTTCCAGAATTGGGCTTCATTATAAAGCAATTTCTCCCTCTCTTTTAGCTCCAAGATGACCTCCTTTGCTCGATCAGGAAAGGGTTCATCATGCCACTCATGAAATTCTTTGCAGTAAGATTTTCCTTCTACATACCTTGGGCAGCTATAGAATCTTCTTCCTGGATTTCCTTTTGTCCAAGAGGTCCACCTTGGTGAGAATTTGTTGCAAAAACAAATCACAGGATCCCCCCCATAGTCCCATTCTATCGGATAAGATGCTCTAATTAGTTTGTAAGCATCGAGGTCCAGGGTCCCAACTCTTGAATGAGAACTTACAGATCTGGAAGAAGAAGCTTTTGAACTTGAAGAAGCCATTCGGGGCCTTTCAAAGAGAAGAAGAAGAAAAACCCTAATGTTCGGTTGGGAGAGGAAAGAGAGAGAGCCCGAAATTATATGGGTTAAAAAAATAGTTTTTCATTTTTTAATTTTTAATTTTTTTTATAAAAAAAATCAGAAAATCCACGCTGGCAGTTGAGTCAGGGTGCTCAGGGCGCGTTTTGTACACGCACTGCTGATGTGGGCAATTTTGACCTGTTTTAACCCAACACAATAACGTTAGCACCTAAATTGACACAACAGCTAATGGCAGAACCTGAATTGTTATTCGCGGCAAACGTTAATACCTAAATTGCGCATTTAGCCATACTTTTCCATATCCAAGTATCTCCATTCCTCGGCTTAACATGCTCAAAACGAGTCCTCTTACAATACTTTCCTTTCATTTGGATTGTAACTAGACTCGAAGTATCTGTCATAATCTTCCAGGCCTGTTTGCTCAAAAGAGCCTTGTTCATAACTTCAGTTTTTCTGAGCCCCAATCCTCCATTACTCTTAGGTTTACATAGGTGATCCCATCCTTTGAGATGTAATCTCCTTGTTTCTTCTCCATGTCCCCACCAAAAGTTTCTTGTCATTCTATCTATTTTTTCACACACAGTTACTGGTGCTTTGAAAACAGACATTGTGTAATTAGGGATACTGGCAAGGGTTGGTTTTATCAACGTCAGCCTTCCCCCAGGTGAAAGTAGCAAAGATTTCCACCCTTGTAATCTGGATTGTATCTTATCAAGCACTGGTTGATAAAAATCTCTTCTTTTTCTCAGTGATCCCATCCCCATTCCCAAGTACTTTCTTGGTTTAGTCAACAGTTTGTAACCTAATATCCCTTTAAACCATCTTTTCTTTCTCTGTGGGCAGTTTTTGCTAATTAGGAGCTCTGACTTTGTTGAATTAATCCTCTGTCCTGAGGAGAAACAGAACTATTGAAGCACCTCCTTGACTTTCCTACAGGTTATAGCATTTGCTCTAAAGAATAAGAAGCTATCATCTACAAACATCAGGTGATTGATCGCTTCATTTCCCCTACTGGTCTTGATCCCATGTATTTTCTCTTCTTGTTGAGCCTTCAGTAGCATCAAGGATAATACATTTTGGCACAATATGAACAAATACGGCGAAATTGGATCACCCTGTCTCAAGCCTCTTGCTGCCTTAAATTGTTCAGTCATCCCCCCATTCAGCAGAATTTTAAAGGATACTGTGCTAATGCACTGATTTATAAGTTGAATCCAATGATTTGAAAACCCCATCTCCTTAAGAACTGCTTCTATAAATTGCCAGCTCAGCATATCATAGGCTTTGTCCATATCCAACTTTAGTGCAGTCAAATACCCCCTTCCTTTCTTCCTCTTAGTCATAGTATCTAAAAGTTCACCTCCTAGTATGAGGTTGTCACTAATGTTTCTATCACTAATAAAAGCACTTTGCAAAGGGGATATAAACTTATTCATAATGCCCTTCAATCTATTGACCAGGATCTTGGAAATAATCTTGTAGGTGACATTGCATAAACTAATAGGTCTAAAATCAGATACCTCAGTTGGGTCCTTCTTTTTTGGAATTAGAGCTATCAGTGTCTTGTTCATCTCTTTTAACATGTGTCCTAAAGACAAAAAAAAACCCAGTGTTGCTTTTGTTGTGAGCTTGCCCACTATGCTCCAAAATTTTTGGAAAAAGGCTGCTGGTTTCCCATCATATCCTGGGGCTTTGAAAGGGTTCATCTGAAAAACAACACTTCTAACTTCATCTTCTGTGAATGGTGCATTTAGCTGCATGAGCTGTTCTTCTGTGATCTTTGGGAGGTTTAAACTTTGGAGAAAAGCAGTGATCTGATCCTTATTTGCAATGTCCTCAGAGCAGTAAATTCCCTTAAAGTTTTCCAAGAAAGTTTCTTCAATCTCCTTTGGATCTTCAGTTACCTGCCCATCTCTCTTCTTGATGCTAATGATCTATTCCTAGCTCTCCTTTTTCTTGTTGTTAGGTGAAAGTACCTTGTATTCCTTTCCACTTGAATATACCAATTGGCCTTCGATTTCTGCATCCACATCATATGCTCTTGTTCCAATAGGTTTCTAACTTTTTTCTCACTATAACTTCTCTCTGTTTGTTCCCTGGCCTCTCAATAAGCTGTTGCACTTTCTCCAGTTATTCCTCCAGCATTTTCTTCCTCTTATTCAAGTCACCAAAAATGACATTTGTTCCATGCCTTCAATCTTTCTTTAGTGACATGAATTTTTCTTCTAAGTGTAAAGGCTGCAGAGCCTTGCTGCTCTGTGTTCCATGCTTGCGCCACAATTTGTTCACATTATGGATCTGTTGTCCACATCAGCTCATACCAATAAGGCCTCTTTCTAAATTCCATATTCTTCTCCAGATTCAGTACAAGTGGGCTATGGTCTAATACATTTATGGGAAGATTTTCAAGAACTTCTTCCCCATTGAGCTCAAACCATTTGGTATTTGCAAAAGCTTTATACAACCTTTCCCATGTGACTTGATCCTCTCCCCTTCTGTTAGACCACGTATAGTGCAATCCTTTAGCCTTTATTTCTGCCAAACAACATTCATCGAGACATTCTCTGAAAGCTTCAGCTCCTTGTAATGTTCCACTAGTCATTGATAATTTATCCGAATGCTTCAACACATCTCCCATGAGAATCCATGGGTCATTTTCTGGTATTGTCTGTTTGAAGTCACGTCCCTCCTAAAGCCTTGTTCCTAAGCCAGCTTTAAACCGTATAATTCAGCTTATGGTCACGTCATAATTTACCAGTGAATATCCATGAACCATTAGCATCGATCGATCCCTGCAAATTCAACCGGTCCCCAGGATTCGTCGTGGTGGCAGCATCAACATTTATTTAATTTAACAAAACCAAACATACGGTGGGCATTTCCAAGCATTGAGTAGTTAAAAACCCACTTTTAACTAATAATAACAGCCCGTAATGTCAAAAGTGGTCCTTCCTAATGCGCCCAATTCAGAGTTTACATGAATTTTGATATTTAGGCTTCGTTTGGTTCACGAAAAATAACTTCCAGAAAATATTTTTTTTCATTTTCCAGTGTTTGGTTAACAAAAAATGATACAGTCAAAGGAAAATGGACTAGTGGTCAACCAAAAATATGTGATTTCCAAGGGAAATTGTCTTCCGCTTTTAAGGAGCGGAATAGGGGTGGGCATCGGTCGGTTTCGGTCGGGTCGAGGGTAAAAATTCCAGAAAATGTACTACCGACCAACGGGGGGCATGCCACCAATCACCGACCGACTAAAGCTAGAAACCGCCAACCACCGACCGACGTCGGTTTCGGTTGGTTGGTCAGTTTCCAGCTTCAGTCGGTTGCTTCAATTGAAACAACAATTTTAAGCTTAAATTGACAGTTTGCTGGAAAATTAAAAGGAAACCAAATATGTTGCTTGAAACTACAAATCTACAATACTTAAAAATAAACGTTTTCTTGTTTATTTATGTACATAAGAAAAGAAAAGAAATTGTAGAATTTCTTCTGGAAAACCCCTAACCTGCATTTTCCAGAGACTATGGATGATGCTATGGAAGCTGCTGCATTATTCAGCTCCTTAACCTCTTTCAAAACTTCACCATTCCCCCACTATAACGTTAGAAATGTATGAATCTACACCAATACACCAATTAACAAACTACTGTTGGCAATCAATTGTTTAGCCTCCCCAGACAAAGTAATCAGAACAACTCCACAAACCCAAAACCCAAAGGCCAAAACCCAATATGTTTTATTTCCAGCAAAGTTTCATCGACAGAGAGAGGAAGAACTAACAGAGGAAAACCTTACGTGGGCTAGATGAGATAGAGTGGAACTAACAGAGTTGAGAGGAAGAAGAGAAGGAGATTTTCGGTTGACAGAGGGAATGGCAAATCACCGTAAATGGGTAGAGATTTTCGGGCTTGAAGATTGAGAATTTTGAAACAAAAGAGGAGTTAGGGTTTCAAAATCTTGAATTGGAGATTTTGAAAAATACTAAAATATAGGCCTAAATCAGGTTCACTCAACCCCGGAAATGAAAAAGAAAGCCAGAGGATGAGTCCCGACCTCGTCGAGAGGTTCGTCGCTGGCCAAGACGGATCGGAGAAGAAGAAGAGAGAAAGAAAGAAGCAACGGGAAAGAGAGAAATCGTGGGAGGGGAGAGAGAATAGAAATTAGGTTCGGTGTTTTTTTTTTCCTTAACCTTATATATTCTGATTAATTATTAATATAAATATAAAATCAGAAAACTTATTAATAATATATAATATATAAATATATATTAATTATATATATTCGGTCGGTTTCGGATCCAAAAAATTAGACCCGAACACCGACCAAATTAATGTGTTAATCATCGGTTTTCCACTGATTAATCGACCGCTCCCCAAAAACCGAGCCGACATGCTTCGGTTGGGTCGATGGCAGTCGGTTAGATTGGTTTCCACCGACCCATGCCCACCCCTAGTGCGGAAGACAATTTAGTGCGGAAGACAATTTCCGCCATTTCTACCTATTTAGCATTTTTTGCTTCTACTTCTCCTGTACAACACTGTCTTCACCATTAATCACCATCAACCACTATTATAGTCACAAAATATAAACTTCTCTTCTGGATCGGCTCTTCAATTTTTCTTTTCCTCATTTTTCTTGCCATCTTTTTTGTTTTTATGTCTCTTTTAACTTCTCTCTCTCTTAAAATCTCAAAAAGAGTTGTCAGAACCCATTTAATCCACAAAATTTTTTAAAAAAAAAAAGCCTCGTTTGATTCTCTTATTTGAGGTTTTTTACATCGTTAGATAATATGTAAAATCCTATCTGAATAATTTAGATCTTTCTTTTATTTTTGGGTTCTTTTTTAATTTTAGTTTTCTTAGAGTCGGGTCTTGATGAGTTTTGAAGTTGGAGTTGCAAAAAGGCTCATTTTCCAGAAATTTGCCAAACACGAGAAAATATTTTTCGTATATTCAACCAAACAATAGAAAATATTAAAATTTCCGAAAATTGACCTTATTTTCCAGAAATTATTTTCCGCAAGTCAATTTCGGAGCCTTAAATTTGAATAACGGTTTGAAAAAAGTTATTTCAATATTTGTGAAAAGGTATTTGTGAGCACTAATTAAATTCAAGGGGGAAGTGAGTCTTATAAGCTTTGGCAAATCCATTTTCCCAATTAATTGTCACGTAGGTAATGGAAGTATGGTGTGATACCATACAAATCCAATCTTTTGAAAGCATTAAAAAGGGAAATTAAGGTATTAATATATCCAATATTTTGGAATAAAAGAAACAAAATGACTAATCTAATGAGTTTATAAGAAGATATATAGGCTAAAAAAGAAATAATGAAACCTAAAAATTACCTAAATTCTCAAAACCTAAAATTTCAAAGAAACTATTAATTTAACTTAAGCACAAGCTGGGGCATTGAAATCTCTAATTGTTAGATAAACAATTGAATGAGCTTCAACCAAGATGGGAGATGAAGCATCCACCAGCTTTGGATTCATCTTTGGAATCTCCAAAGAATCTGTGAGCTTCAATGGAGTTCCATTCAGCAGTACGACGTCGCTTTGGATATTCCCATCTTTTGGAGTCAAATGGTACTCTTCTCTTGCCTGCTCTCCTTTGATTTCAAAATTAGGCCTCACTCCATGCAGAGTTTCATCATTTGATAGGGATACTTCAAATGAGGTATTATTTGATAAATTGATCAAAATTACAGAAACTCCCGGCTGCCAAACCAAAAAAAATAATAATATCACTTTTTTGTCATAAAATTAAACAAATGAAATACACAATTAAAATCAAAGAAAATTAATCTCGGAAAAATTAACAAAAATGTTACCTTTTCTCTTGCACAATGAGAATATGCACGCAAATATGGAGAACCTTCGTGAGTCGCAGCGAGTACTTTATTTCCCATATTTTGGTTCCACAAAAGCGCGCTGCCCAAATAATAATAAAAATTCGAATCTCACTTATCTATACATTTAGATTTAGATTAATCGAATAATAAGGTAAATAATTAAAATAGAATTAACGAACCCATAATAATCCGGATTAGGAATAAATGTAGTTGTATTAAGCATAGCATAATTTCCACCAATCAAAGCTTGTCTGCAATAAACCTTATGATTGTAAACTGATGTCATCCCCAACTGATCTAAATACCTGTCAAAACAAATTCAAAATTATTTAATCAATAAATTTTTCAATATTTATGACTATGAATAAACAAATTAATTTGGAATAAATAAATTAAAAGGGCCTTAATCATTATTACCAAAAGCCATCAGCAAAGGTGCGAGACACATCTTTGCCACCACTATTATAAGCTCCGCCTGATTCCCCAACCCATGCTCCTGCCCATGGTGTAAATTTGTCGACGGCATTCGAGACATCCTTGAATGTCTGAGCAATTTGGTTTAAGTGATATGGATCTTGAATTGTATTAATTAGATTTGGATCATTACCTACATATACAATTCATCATTCAAACATTATTAATTATAATTCAAGGCGATTGTGATTCAAGGCGATCAAAAAATTAATATTAACATACACATTTAATATTAACATCAAAAAATTAATATTAACATACTATTAACACGTGGAATTTAAAATTAAAATTAGTAGGATAAAGGATAAGGAAACGTACCGGGACCAAGATTGTAAATATGGTGTGTGACTCCATGAAGAACATCCGGTCCGGTGGTTTTCAAGAAGGTATTGAACCATTCTTCTTCGTAAAAGCCACCGGGACCAATGACCTTCGGTTGAGTACTCTGATTAGGGTACAACTTCTTTATGAGTTTCTTAAGTACTATCATATCTTTGCCATATTGTTTAGCCTCAATCCTCGCAGATACCCCAGATCCGCAAAGTTCATTTCCTGAAATTAAACATAGTAATTTGATCAAATTGTGAACCAAAATTAAAGTAAAATCGATATTACATTAAAAAAATTGAGAATTTGAGATATTAATTAAGCTTAGGTACCAAGTTCATATGAATCAATTTTGTATCCTTTGGAAATAGTATACTTCATGAGATCCTTAGCATTATGGGGATACCAATTTCCAACCCAAAGACTCTTCTCAGTTTTTGACTCTTTTCTTCCTATAAGAGCATTCAAGCTGAATGTAATCTTTGCCCTGCAAAAAATTTAATTATTATTAGATTAATTTGTGATCATCATAAATTAGAATTTCTTTCTTATAGGCTTTGCCCTAATCCAAATTTACCCAGTTTGGTTGAAGAAGGCATTGAGTTCATCCCATCTCTTCATTTCAAGGCATCCTTTTGAAAATCCAAATAAAAACTCCTTTTCTTTTGATTTCTTGAGATGGGGACACTTCTTAACTCCACCAACTTTGTAAATTACTTGATCTTGCAATGACCCTCCAACTCTAATTCTCAAAGGATTGAATGCTGAAAGTAATTAATCATACGAATTAGTCTAAATTAATTAAATTTAATAACAGTGTAATGATCAAATGAATAACTATATATAAACCAAATTTAGTAAAATAGCATCAAAATTTACTCACCCTTTATAGCATTTATCAGAATTTTGTTTTTCAAATCCTACACACAAAATAGATTGAACTAATTAGATATCAATAGAAATCTATATGTATAGTATTATTCTATTATATATAATTTTAGTAAATTAAACTCAAAGAAAATGAATTACCAAAATTGAAAATTCCAGACTTTCCCCAAGGGCATTGACCGTAGTCACACTTATTAGGAGGCCAATAATCCAATGTAACACAGATGAAGTTATCATCTGTCTTAGCAATGGAAGTTGCTCCTTGGATTACAAGGTCTACACTTTCAGTCACGGATTTCGAGAGCGTCGACGGCGAAAACCATAGAAGAAGAAGCACTATGCAACAAATCATACTACCATTGACACCCATTGTCACCAAATCTAAAAACACATGAATGAATGAGAATTTCTTATTAACAGAGACAATATAATGAAATTTCATTGATTATATATATAAATATCAACAGAAAATACTCCATATAATTGACTGCAGAGGCATATCGCACCTTAAGTTCAAAATGGATGTTTGATGAGCTTTAACCTAAGTGAAGTGAGGTAAAATGTGATTTTGGATTTGAATATATATATTAGTAACTCAAAGAGTTGAAGTTGAACTCAAGTAGTTAGAGCAATATGAGTTGAATGATACTTCGGTATCTAAAATTTGATTTAAAACTCTTCTAAGTTAAAGATTAAAACAAGCATAATTCTTTTTTCCTAGGAATAAATGTATTTAAGAATAATCTATTAAATACTTTTGGTCAAAAACCTACCGAATTTTTCCAGAAGAAGAATTTGGATAAAATAGAATCAACCTACTATTATCCCCGAAAAAAAGCTTTTAAAATTTAAACTATATCTTAACCTAATTATCCCTAAAGGTGGTTAAAGGGGATATGCCACCTGACATTTTCTCTTTTCTCTCAAATATATATTTACAAAAACAAAAATTTATCAGCTTTTAGTTTTTTAAAAAAATTATTTTTAATTAATTTTTAAATTATTAATTAAATTAAAGAATTAAATAAAATCATTAAATAATGTCTTTTCCTTTCACCTTCTCCTCTTCTGTGACTACATGTTATTATGTTATTATTATCAAATCATTCTTGTTTCTCAAAAAAAAAAAATCATTCTTATCACCATCTCTCACCATTTTTTTTCTGTTCACGCATTTTCCACCAAGGTTTTTTTTTTCATTGTCATTATTTAAAAATTACAAAAGAAACCCTTAGCAAGGATTTATATTTCTTTATTTTGGTAAAAACCGAAATAGAAAAAACATAAAGTTTAGTTTAACACAAAACCACGAGCGAATGTAAGCAATGGCCTCCTGGACGGAATCTGGCAGTGATCGAAAAATTTGGAATTCGTCCTCAAGGTCACAGCTTGGATAGATGCATCTTGGATAGCATATTAATTCTATCCCTAGAGGACCTTAGATAGATATGCTACATAGGATTTTTATGTAGGAAAATTTCAAAAAAAATGGCACTCTATCAACAATATTTATTACTTGGTTTAATGAAGTTAAAGAGTTATTATTTGGTAAATCTTTATTACTTGGTCTAATGAAGTTAAAGAGTTATTATTTGGTAAATCTTAATTAATATATACTAAATGTTATTTGAAAGACTCAGGAAACAAAAATTGAAGTTATTGTATCATGTACAAACTAATATTTACTATTTATTGCTAACTTTAGGGCATATACTCAAAGTTACTATTTATTGTCCTGACTGATCCGAATCTGACCCGCGTCTGGTTATGGTGGATGAGTCTACCAATAAGAGACTGTGCGTAAGTAAGGTCTCGAATCTAAGACTTACTTAAGCTGAAACAAGCCATTTAATAGTTGATCCAACCCCTCGTTGGTATGGTTATGGATCATATTAATCCACTAACTAGCTACACCCTAACCTTGGGAAAGTTACTTAGAATCTAGGTCGGACCAAATCAGCCCAGGTTGGATCAGTTAATATTAATCAAATCGGAATACATAAGTTCCGAGTTTGGGTTAAGTGGGTCAGCATTTAAATAACTTAATCTCTATTTTGCAATTCTTCCGGATGCTAATTAAATTAAACATGGGCCTTTCAGATTATCAACCCAACATTCCACATGCAAAAATGATAAATGGGCTTGAATCTGGCCTGTATTAGGGCTTTAATGGGTTTTCTACTTCCTACGTCTCCTAAAAGCTTCTCTTTTATTTTTATTTTTTTTTTCCAAACTTGTACAAGTCCTTGAACCTAGGATCTGGAAAGTTAGTGCCAAAGCACTTAACCTCCAAGAAAGGAAGGGAGCCTGTAGCTTCTCTTTTATTTTCCTTTTTTTACTTTTTAATGTTTAATCACGGATTCATGTAAAATTATTGTTCTTGTACCCGAAAAAAAAAATGTTGTTAAGGATAATAACTAATGGGGTGATTATTTGATACACCGGTTGTGTAAATTATTGTT
>AWWV01012606.1:0-18966 GCA_001974805.1 Corchorus capsularis
TATATAGGCGGGTCTATCTAATAATTTCTTGTACTATATGAGTCAAGCCTTAAAAACAAAAGAAGTCTAGTTAAGAAGCCTGCAGCAAAATTAATCAAGAACCACATCTATTGTTAAATTCCACCATTTTTTCATGTCTCATGCAAGTGGGCTTCAATTTTTTATATATAGTAGAAGTAGAAAAACATGGCTTTTCCAATTGACAAAAAGTCATAAGCATTCTCCCTTCTCACGACAAGTACTTATACCTTTGAAATGTATTAGTCCATATTGAATGTTTGCAGCATGGTATATATATGGCCCCTCGCAATACCTCAATAATTCAATTTTTATTAAAACATATATAAAAAAAATCAAATCAAATTAGTTAATCACTTTGCTACAATGTATATTATAAATATCATATCATTATCATCTTTTGATCTAATCCCATGACTTTTTCTCTATATATGTACTCAGAATAGGTAATTTGGCCCCCCATATTTTAAGGAAAACTTTCCGAAAGATGAGAAAACGAAATTTGCATCATAAAAATGAAAAAAGCAGCCGATTTTTGTTTTTATTATATCTATACCTTTTATTGTCACTTGTATACATAGCCGAATTTATTGAATATAATTAAGTATAATTTTTTTAAGAATTCTTTTTTTTTTGCTACATTTTTTTAAGAATTCTAATTTGATGGTTTATAACACACACAGTCAAGTTGTTTTCAAACCATTAATTTAAAATTTAAGAATACTTTATTAGTTTATTTTCATCTTTTCCTTTTTCCTGCTGAAAATGATGCTTTGCATCCATGAACGAAGAATCGAAAGTCTTAGCTGCTGGTGCCGCGTCTGCCGCCCCTGGATCCTAGATTCCTAGTCACCAAGGGGGTTGAATATATTAACAATTCATAACTAATGCAATGTTGGTGGTTTTCTTTTTTAATTTTAACAGGATTATGGTATTTTAATTTTTAGGTTTTGCTTTGGCTTAATTTAAATTTTTTTTGTTTTTTTAATTTGCATGCTAATTAATATTTCTCATATGACGGAGCAATTTTAAAGGATGAGTGAGTTGAATTATCAATGATCTAGTCCAAATTGATGACCCAATCCGAAATATTAGGGGCACGATCCGAATGGGATTTTCAATGATGTTTTGTGATTATTATATCCTAGTTATATCTAAGGTTTATGATGTTAAAAAAAAAGTTGTTGTAACAGTTTTTTCAATAAATAAGAAAATATCTCCCTCACTGCCAATGGACGTAGATCATCCTGACTGAACAACGTAAATGTTATGTGTCTTTTATTTGTGCTGTTTAATTTTTGTTTGTGCACAACAACATGTACACTCTTTATTATACATACTGATATAATGTTCATGCCAAAAAAAATTATAGATATACTGATATGATAATGAGTATGAAAATATTAAATTATCTCGTTGCAAAAAATATAGGATTTTTTTGTTGCCAACTGAATTATCCGTATGGGTGATAAAATTTCTAATTACTGTAAATTTTGTCATACACTGCAAGTTTTTGAGTACTACTAAGGTATTAGTGGACACATTTGTCGATGAGGATTGGCTATAGAGGTTAAGATTTGGAATTGTAGTTGAAAATATTCAGATTCGAGTATATATTCATGATACTCATATTTTTTTTTAAAAGAAACAAAGTGGAACGGTAAATCTTTAAAAAAAAAAGTTGATGGCTTGTTTTGACATATAAATATGTAACCTACATCGTTCCTAAACATTTTATGTTATTTTTTCAAAATATATAGTGAAAACTTGCTAGCTAGCTATATATATGAGCACTAAAAATGCCCTTTGATAGCTCTATATAGTATAGAAGATAAAGTTGTGGAGGCAATGTGGTAACAAAAAAGTTGTGGGAGGCAGAGATTTTCCTTATGCAAATCATTGCTAAAAAATTTACGCATAATCTTATTGGAAATAGACATAATTATGATCGAATATATCGTTAATGACATGAAAGTTTCCAACTCAAAATTTTGGGTCAAATGCAACTAATTATCTTACATTGAAAAGTGCATTCAAAGAAAAGAGTGAGAACTGAGAACCGATAGTAATGGCTACATACTCAATTCAGGATCTAACGTTTGCACGAAAATGTAATTCAGGATACACCGTTACCCCTTGTGTCAATTAAGGATATAATATTATCGTGTTGTGTCATTTTAGGATATCAGGCAGTGTTTATCTTACAGGCACCATTAACATACTAACACGTGTCTTTTATTATTTTTTTAAAAAAATTGATTTTAAAATTTTAATAATTATCAAAATTAATTATTAAATATATCGATTTTTTTTCTTATTTTTTTTCTTCTCTCAAGAACACTTAGAACAAATACCTAGAACCTATAAACACCGCCACAAATATACTGATTTTCACGGCAGGCAATACAATCAAAGAAACAAGAACAACTAAGAAACCCATGTAGCAAACATCAAAGTAAAATCCAAATAATCCATCAAATATTTGTGATACAAGCCAAATCGAGCAAGACTGATATTTGGAGTTTTGTTTTGTATTTTGTAAGCCTGTTGCCAAGCCCTTTAGATAGCTGGCATTTTCATTTCCTTTTGTCTTTTTACCTAGCTGCAAGTTAACGTTATAAGTGGGCCGGCCCTAGTCTATTTAATACTTTGTACGAGGAAGAATAGTCCTTAATGAAAAATATCAAGAAATTTCCCCCATTTTCCCCTTTGTTTTCTCCTCTATTTTCTCTCTGAATATTCTCTTTCTTTTTGGGTATTTCTACTACTTTTCTTTGAATCTTAGGGAGCTATCATTGGTATCAAGAGCCACGATTTCTGGCCATGACCGACGGCATGCAAACACAGTTACAGAAGGATGTTGCCACGCTCCAGAAAGAGGTTCAAAGGATTAATCATTCCATTGAACAGAGCTCCGAAAACCTCAAAACGGAGTTCAAGACATCTTTAGAGGCTACTGCGGCAGAAATGAGGCAACTTTTCTCCCAGGTCAGGTTAAAGTTGGGATCTTCTTCCTCTTCACAACCCTCTGATACTCCAATTAACGTGAGTACCTAGCGAACGGTGGAATCTGGTCTAGTCGGCAACATTGATCCTAAAGCACACTAAGCTGCAATGCCCTCGTTTCAATGGGGAAGATTTCTTGGGGTGGAAACTCAAGGCCACTATGAGTTCTTGGTTATGCCATTTGGGCTAACCAATGCACCCTCGACATTCCAAAGCTTGATGAATTGCTTATTTCAGCTATTCTTGCGCAAATTCATGTTAGTATTCTTTGATGATATCCTTGTTTATTCATCATCTTAGGAAGAACATCTAGTTCATCTTCAATAGGTCTTTGAGGTCTTGGCTTACAATCAGTTATACTTGAAGAAATCCAAATTTGAATTTGGAGCTTCCACTATTGAATATCTGGGTCATGTCATCAGTAAGGGAATTGTTGCCATGGATGTGGCTAAAGTCCAGGCTGTTTCCGATTGGCCAACTCCAAAATCTATCAAAGATCTCAGGGGCTTTCTCGGTCTTAGTGGGTACTATCGACGCTTTGTACGCAACTATGGTTCAATTGCCAAACCATTAACTGAGTTGCTCAAGAAAAATGCGTTCTGTTGGAATGAAATTTCACAACAAGCCTTTGATCGCCTAAAGCATGCTCTAGTAACAACACATGTTCTAACTCTTCCTAACTTCAATGAGCTTTTTATACTAGAGTCAGACGCATCTAGCCATGGAGTTGGGGTTGTGCTTAGCCAAAAAGGAAGGCCAATTGCATATTTTAGCAAAGCCTTGTCACCAAGAAACCAAGCTCTCTCTGTTTATGAGAAAGAAATGTTGGCCATCTTACTGGCAGTTAAAAAATGGCATTCATACTTAGTGGGGAGAAAATTTCAGATTAAGACTGACCATCAAAGTCTTAAATTCCTCATTGATCAATCGGCACAAACTAAGGCACAACAAGCTTGGGTCATTAAAATGATGAACTATGATTATGAGTTGAGCTTTCGCAAAGGATCTTCAAATGGTGCAGCTGACGCACTTTCTCGAAAGACTGAGGTTTCACTTTCTTCCATTTCAGTTGTCACTAATGAGCTTCTTGACAGAATTAAACATACTCGGTTGCAGGATCCACACACAATCCACCTCATCCACAAAGCCAAGAATTCTAGTGATCCTAAATATACATGGAAAGGGGATTTACTGAGAAGAAAAGGGAAGTTGGTAATAGCTAATGATGTTGCCCTTCGACAAGACTTAATTGTGTACTTCCACTCTTCCTCTGTTGGGGGTCATTCTGGTGTTAACGCGATAATGCAGCGTATGGCAGCTACCGTTTACTGGAAAGGGCTAAAAAAGCATGTGCGACCATTTATTAGAGAGTGTACAGTGTGCCAGCAAAACAAATATGATACATCGGCTTCACCTGGATTGCTCCAACCCTTACCCATTCCGGAGCAGTTGTGGTCGGACATTTCGATGGACTTTATTGAGCAGCTACTAAAATCGAAGGGGAAAGACACAATAATGGTGGTAGTAGATCGTTTGAGCAAATATGCTCACTTTATACCGCTTTCCCACCCTTTTTCAGCCATCACGGTTGCTCAAGCTTTCATGGATAACATCTTTAAGCTTCATGGGGTTCCATCATCAATGGTGAGTGATCGAGACAAGATTTTTGTAAGCCAATTCTG
The DNA here is from genome assembly GCA_001974805.1 of Corchorus capsularis. Taxonomy (NCBI): domain Eukaryota; kingdom Viridiplantae; phylum Streptophyta; class Magnoliopsida; order Malvales; family Malvaceae; genus Corchorus; species Corchorus capsularis. Next base: position 4,707 of record AWWV01012606.1, read on the forward strand.
GAAAGAACTTTTCAAGATGTTTGGTAGTGAATTGAAATTATCTTCAGCTTATCACCCTCAAAGTGATGGACAAACCGAGGTTGTCAACAGGTGCCTCGAGACTTATTTGAGGTGCATGATAGGGGAGACACCACATGATTGGGCACATTGGCTTCCACTTGCTGAGTATTGGTATAATACCAGCTACCATTCGAGTATCAAAACATCCCCCTACCAAGTTGTTTACAGTCAAGCACCATCTACTCATCTTCCTTACAATGCTGGCGATTCTAAAGTGGCTGCTTTGGATGCTAGTCTGCAATAAAGAGAAGCTGCCATTAAGCTCCTTAAATTCCATCTCCTAAGAGCTCAAGAGAGAATGAAGCTACAGGCAGATAAGCATAGGTCTGATGGAAATTTTCAAGAAGGGGATTTAGTTTATGTCAAGCTCCAACCATACCGGCAGAAGTCCGTAGTCAATCGAAAATGCCTCAAATTATCTGCACGATTTTTTGGACCTTACAAAATCCTACAGAAAATTGGGGATGTGGCATACAAATTGGAGTTACCTCATGGGGCTCGAATCCATCCTGTGTTTCACGTGTCTCAGTTGAAGTAGCATATTGGTAATGCTGCCACTCAATCCCAGCTACCACTGATGGATGACCATGGCATCATTGCCAAGGAACCTATTGCCATTATTGATAGGAGAATTAACAAGAGGAGAGGCAAAATGATAACTGAAGTTTTGGTGCAGTGGAGTAATTGTTTCCCTGAATATGCCACTTGGGAATGCTTGTATGATCTCCAGAAACAATATCCAAGTTTTAATCCGTGAGGACACAAATTCTTGAAGGGAGGGGTATTGATACGAACCAAATCGAGCAAGACTGATATTTGGAGTTTTGTTTTGTATTTTGTAAGCCTGTTGCCAAGCCCTTTGGATAGCTGGCATTTTCATTTCCTTTTGTCTTTTTACTAGCTGCAAGTTAACGTTGTAAGTGGGCCGGCCCTAGTCTATTTAATACTTTGTACGAGGAAGAATAGTCCTTAATGAAAAATGTCAAGAAATTTCCCCCATTTTTCCCTCTGTTTTCTCCTCTATTTTCTCTCTAAATATTCTCTTTCTTTCTGGGTATTTCTACTACTTTTCTTTGAATCTTAGGGAGCTATCAATTTGCTCACAAACTAAAAAAAAAAAATCAAGGATATGAGAGGACCAACATCGTTCAAATAATACAAGAAAAAAGACAAGGAAAAGTGGGTTCTGTATGGTTAACCTGAAAGTTGGATTTGTTTCATCAAGACCAAGCAAGAAAAAAAATCACTTTATTTCTCTTTTATCTCTCTAAACAATTCTCACTCAACCAAAAACATAAATTTTCCAGAAATCCATCCCAAAATAAGATCAAAATCCCCTCTTTCTCATAAACTCATAAGAACACCAAGAACATTCAAATTAAAAGCCAATTAGCCACCGCTAATGAAGTATTTCATTTACAATAAAAACATAGATTAAAGAAAATTAAAAAGTAAAAGGAGAAAAAAAAACTTTGAACCCAAAACCGATTTTTAACCAAAACGTTATGTACCAAAAAAACGTTAAAAATTTTGAAACCATAATTGTGAGAAAAATTCACAAAAAAGTCGCATATTTGAATTAGCTTTCAATGTCAACCCAATTTGTCTTGAAGTTATTGGAAGGTCTGGTTTTGAAAATGTGTGCGTCTGAAGAGGCTGTCAAGCTTGGTTCTTACAGATTTAGGTATGTTGTTGGTAAAAAAAAAACAGTTTCATGTATGCTTTCCCTTTTTTATGGAAAATAGAAAAGTTTTTCAACATTGGATCTGAGAAGAAGTTGAAGAATTCAATCAAAATTGTTGGATGGGTTTTGTTGGATTTTGATGGGCAAACAAGCAACATCAAGAAAATGAGGTAAAGAAAGTGATGAAGAAGATAAAGGGTCCTTACCGAAGAGGAAGAAGGAAAAAAAATTTAGGGTTTGGTTGGGGGAAAAGGAAAGAAGGAAGAAGAAAGGAAAAAAACATTGGCTTTTTCTTTAATTTCCGGAAAAAAAAAAGGTTTGGTTTTCATTAAAAAAATCTTTTGTTTTTAAACTCTTTTTTTATTAATTTTTTTCGGCCAAAAAGAATTAAAAAAATATTTTTTTTGTTCACGCGGGGAAGGTAGCGCATATTTTGACAACAGACGGTCCCGTTTGATTTTATCCTTATTTGACACAACACGGTAATGTTATATCCTTAATTGACACAAGTGGTAACGGTGTATCCTGAATTGCATTTTCGTGCAAACGTTAGATCCTGAATTGAGTATTTAGCCGATAGTAATAATAGATCAAAATCTATAGTATGATGATGAGTGGTCGAATTGGTTTAGGCTTCAAGTTTATCATTACTAAAACGCATTGTACATACACAGATGGACAAATGGTATTACTCTTATTGTATGTTTAATTTATCCACAAGAATAGAATTTGAATATTCTCTTTCTCTAATGTCAACTATTATCGTGAGTTGTATTCTAAAAATGATGTTGTTTCGAGGATCAGCTTGCCGTCACTTTGTGAGGATTGGAGGTTGAATCATAATGAGAAACTGAATTTGGAAGAGGAAGTCACGGTGGAGGAGGTTAAAGCAGCTATTTTTGGGATGAATCCTAATAAAAGTCCTGGCATTGATGGATTTCCTGCAAGCTTCTTTCAGAAAACATGGAATATAACAGGTGATAAGTTGGTTACTTTGGTTAAGTCTGCTCTTAGTAATGGTGAACTAGATGATCAACTTGGGATAATATCTGTTTGCCCAAGGAGCAGGGTGGTTTGGGTGTGAGAGATGCGAGAAAGGCTAATTTAGCTTTTTTGGCTAAGTTGGGTTGGCAAATCATTACTGATAATGACTGCCTTTGGGTTGATATTATTAGACAGAAATATTTTATGAAATGATGATTTTTTGTCTGTCCCTAGTAAACCTACTGCCTCGTTTACATGGCGAAGCATTTTGAAGGGTAGAGATTTGTTGTTAAAAGGCTTGGGAATTAATATTAGCAATGGCCATTCTACTCGATTTTGGTTGGACGACTGGATGCAGGATAGCCCCTTGTTACAACATGCTGCACGACCTATTTTTGATGTTGAAGTAGAGCTTTTTGTTGCTTCTTATTATGATGAATTTGGATGATGGAATTGGGATGCTCTTTCCGAGGTTCTCCCTTCCGACATCGTACTCAAAATTTCGGCTATCTGGATTAATACTAGTGATGAAATGGAGGATTCATGGTGCTGGAAGCCTGACAGCGATGACTCTTTTTCAACTAGTTCAGCTTATAAGATCCAACTATCTCCGCATTCAGCTACTATTTTGCCTTGGCATAAGGTATGGTCACTTTCTTGTCCCAGCAAAATTAAAGTCTTTTTATGGAGAGCTCTGCATAGTTCACTTCCTACAGCTTCTTTTCTATATCGGCGACATGTTGCTTCTCACCCTGTTTGTTTTCGCTATTCACATACGGATGAGTCTTTACTACATGCTCTACGGGATTGCCCTGTATCTAAAGGAGTTTGGTTAACTTTGAATCCTGCATTGGCTAATGGGAATTTCTTTTCCCTTGATGAAAAGGATTGGCTGCTCTTTAATTGTTCTAGTCAGCATCGGCTCATTGGTATGGATTGGGGAACTATTTTTCTTTATGGAATTTGGTTTATATGGTATTGGCGGAATTGCGCTTTGCATGATGGTGAATTTATTTGGCCTTTAAATAGTGCCCAACATGTCTTATCTAGGGCTAAAGAAGCTTGTGATGTTTTACGGTGTTTTAGTTTGAAGCTGAAGCATGAGATGTTAGTGTCATAGGAAAGGCCTGTTTCGCCTTTTGTTAAGATTAATGTGGATGGTAGCGCAAGAGGCAATCCTGGTCTTTTTGCTGCAGGTGGTTTGATTCGAGATATGGATGCAAATTGGTTTATGGTTTCACTTTCAGAGTAGGGATTTCTTCAAGTTTGGTGGCGGAGCTATGGGCAATTTATCATGGTCTTCATTTGTGCTGGGAGAAAGGTTTTCGTAATGTTGAATTGGAATCAGATTCTCTTCTTGCAATTTCTAATATCAAGGGTGCTACTTCAGATTATGGCCATCATCATCGGTTACTTGATGCCATTAATGAGCTTCTTAATCGTGAATGGACTTAATCTGAAGTAGCACCCTAATCGTGAATGGCCATCATCATCGGTTATTTGATGCCATTAATGAGCTTCTTAATCGTGAATGGACTTGCAGGATAAAGCATATTTATAGAGAGGCAAACATGTGTGCTGATTGGTTGACAACTCACTTTGATGCTCTGCATCCGGGTCTTCATGTCTTCGATATTCCTCCTCCTGGACTTAACTCAGTTCTCACAACTGATGCCATGGGTTTAGTATGGCCACGAGCCATATGATGTAATTTTGTTTCTTCCATTATATATAAAATTTTTTTTGTTTCTTCCATTTTATATTAAAAAAAATAGAAAGTTACCCTAAACTCGACTCGTTCAATACAGCTTTAAGTAGCTAACCCCAAATTAGGTGTGCTATTTTTTTTTTGGTGAAATTATGTGCGCTATTACTAATTACCTGTATCTATTTCCCTTCGGGGGGACGTAACAATGAAATAGATAAACAAAAATATATAGAACATGCGGTGGATAAGAATAAAATGAAATTGAAATAAACCTTAGCCTTAAAACTTAGAAGCATGGAAATAAGGGAGGAAGTTATATGGAAGATTGTGTTGTTACTTGTTAGTTTATTTTGCTGACAAATAATAGAATATTGCATCACCCACCGGCCCTTTTTGCCTCCAAGAAAGAGAATAAGAGGATCAAGGTCGGTTCCCATGCATTTATTGTAGTATATACCATGTTCCAATTAATATATGATAATAATGATAAATTATTTTAATTTTTAGAAAATGAATTAATTCAGGGTATCTATTTTTATATATATCAATATTATATGGATCAAATATTAACTTTTTACCATTATTTTTTAGTTGGATATATTACTATATTTTTTTTTGGAAGGAAGAAATTTCACTACAATCAAATATTTTTATATACTAAAACATCCGATGAAAATTTACAAGGCAAACCATTACAAACCACTACCTTAAACACAACGGACAAAATCCCACACATGAGATGATACAAAACCCATATGCAATTCATATCTGATGGGATTTGAATCTGAAACCATTAGGTTTCAAGGGAGCACGCACCTACCATTGAATCAAAAGCTCACTTCAGTTATTTATATATTTTAGCTATAGATTAAGAATTTAATAAACATGATTAATCTCTTGATTGATCATTTATATATATACATAAATAAGATCACATTTAGAACTACTATATGATTAATTATTGAAAAATTTAGAAAAGTTTTTCTTAGACTTTCCTTTGCACCATATCACTGTAAACAGCAATGACATTTGAATTTAGGGTTGTCAAATAATTAAGAGAACCAATTGATTAATTAGTGCAATAAATAAATAAATAAGAGAAAGCACTAACATAGATAATTAAGCATCCAAATTACAAATTAAATCAAAGTCAACATTTTAAAAAAATTGGTTTATCAAAAAAAAAAAATTGGGATACAGCATAAATCTAATCATGAGAGGGGCATAACATACTAATATATATTTTCAATGGTCCAATTGAAGCTAGCTATCACACATTATTGAAAACATTCCATACATATAACTATACCAAACTTAATAAACAAGATTTAATTTATGCAAGTTGCTTTTCTTTTTCATTGTTATGTTTCTAAATTTTCTTAGGGTCTAATCATTGTTACAGGAGTTTAGTTATATATGGATAAAATTTTCATTACATTATATTATTGTTAATGGGAATTGGTTGAAATCTCAAATTGAGGCACGTGGCATCAGAAAAATTGATAAATTGATACGTCCTATTTTATTTGTTCATGTACTTTTCATTATGCGTGTTGGATACACCCCACCAAGTCTAATATATTGGACTTAATTGACCTTACTCGATATGGTGAATCCTAATTTCACATTTTCTAAATTGGGACTCTTAATTAAGAAATTTTCAAAAAAATTAAAGCCTTAATTTGAGATTTCAGCCAAAATGAAAATGATAAGAGTTTTATAACTCGTAATAAAAAGGATATGACTCTATTTTAGTTTAGACAATTTGTAAGTTTTAGTTCAAACGTCCATAAATTGGTTACATGATATGTAAACCCTCAAGACTAGAATTCCTTCAAACTCAACCCGAAATTTTTTCTAGTTAAAAGAAAAAACATATGATTCGAGAAATAATTGAGTATATGTAATTGAAGTTTTAATTATCCCGAATTTCAACTTAATCAACGAGTATATAGTTGATGCCAAAAAAAAAATCAACGAGTATATAGTAAAACTTTACCTGAAAAAAAATAGGGCTATATAGTAAAACTTTATTATACTAGTTTTCGTTTCCACGTGCGTTGCACGTGATACTTTAAATTATATGAAGATTAAAATCTTAAGCATGCTACTAATTTTGTCCTAAAAAATTATATTATTAGAGATGACAAAATTTCATCCGAGTGTGGGTATTCGACTCGACTGCCTGAAACCGAACCAGATCCAACTCGATTCGACCAAAAAATCCGTTCAATTCGAAACGAAAATGATTTGATCCCAAATCATTAATGACCCGAACTCGATCAACCCGAAATTACCTAAATCGAGATTAATTATATTTAAATGACCAGAATCCGAAAAGATCTAAACCTGAAAATTAGAGGCTAAACCTGAGGCTCAAACCCAAAATTATTGGAACCATATGACCCAAAATCGAAAAACACCCAAACCAAAAATGACCTAAATCCAAATGACCCGATATTTGAGCGATCCAAACTCAACCCAACCTAAAACCAAAAATTAACCGAACCCGTATAACCCAAAATTTCCTTAATCTGAAACTGAACCCAAATCCAACCCAACCAGCCCATTTATATATACATTGGGTTTTACCATCAAAGTAACAAAAGAAATTATTCCACACAAATAAAAATATTAACAATGTATAAAACAACAAATTTAAACCCACAACAAAGTTGTATTTATCAAGAAAAAATAATTATAAGTCAAATAAAATAATTACACGTTAGGAAAATAACAAATTTTAATCATAATACATTGAACTATCAAATACAAAATGTTAATCACAATTACTTTTTAAATTAAAATGGTAAAAATAAAAAAATATATAAAATATTGAATTTAATTAAATGAAAATAGAGTTTTTAGTAGAATAAAATTGTATATTAGAAAAAATTTTAATATATCCAAATTTTTTGGTAAAAATAAAGTAATTATAAAGATATTAGATTTAATTAAATGAAAATAGAGTTTTTAGTAGAATAAAATTGTATATTAGAAAAAATTTTAGTATATCCAAATTTTGTGGTAAAAGTAAAGTAATTATAAAGATATTAGATTTAATTTAATTGAATAAAAATAGAGTTTCTAGTAAAATAAAACCATAATAGTTAAACAAGGGCATTTAAGACAATATATTACCTAGTCGGTAATATTTGGGTAGCAAATAGAATCTTTGTCAAAAGAAGGTTTTTTCATCTTTTCAAAACAGAGCTTTCTATAAGAGAGAGGTTAAAGGCAAAGCCATAATAGTTAAACAAGGGCATTTAAGACAATATATTACCTAGTCGGTAATATTTGGGTAGCAAATAGAATCTTTGTCAAAAGAAGGTTTTTTCATCTTTTCAAAACAGAGCTTTCTATAAGAGAGAGGTTAAAGGCAAAGCCGACCATCAAAAGCCTCCAATTTTCACTGAACTTGGTTGGGAAAGAAGTTTTACTTCAAATCTGGAGAAGTTTACTGAAAGGTGGCGCAGTCTTTGAATCTTTGATTAAAAATCTAAAGTCAAAAACTAAAATCTAATCCGTTTTTGCTTTCAAATTTATCCAAAATTGTGAGCTGGTTTTGCTTATTGGGAAAAATAATACAAACCCTTCTCCCAGTAAAGAATCTAAATCCTCAAACAAAGGCAAAAGATCTTCTCAAGGGAAGAAAAAGAAGAAAAGAAAAGGGCTTTTCAGCATTTTGGATAAGCTTAGCTTCTTCTATTTCCTCCCCTTTTGGCTTTCTTGTTGGATTAATAAAAACCCCTTTTAAGAGTAAATTTTTGGAATAATTAGAGAGCAAGGTAGGAATGTGAGTAACTGAGAGAAGTCTGCAAGAGGGGAAAAAACAGGGGAAACAGAGAGAGTACAGAGCAGGTTATTCTTCTCTCTGCTTTCTCTTTGTCTTTGCTCACATTATAGCCGCAATTATCCAATTTTTTTCTTCTTCTTCTTTCTGATTAGATTAACTAACAGAAAAGAAAAGGAAAAAAACAAAAATTAAAAAAAGGGTTCTTTTTTAATTTTATGTTTAGATTATTCTTTGTCATCATTATGACATTTTATTGATATAAATTACTTCACATTTTCCAAGGATTAGCAACCTCCTAAGTTGTGTTTTTGTGCTTTTTTGAGTTAGAACAAGCAAACCAAGACATCCTTTGGGACCTTTTTTTACAGAAGGGGAAAAAGGGGAAAAAAAAACCCAACCAGACTTCCCCAAACATAATTAAAACCCAATCCCCCTTCCATTATTGTTGGTCCTTTTCTTCCCAGGATGCTTCCTTTCACCTGCATTCTCTTAATTTGCTTCCTGGGTTCTTTCTCTTGCTTTGCCAGAGCTGCCTTCAATCTCACCCTCCCTCACCAGCATCCTGACCCTGACTCTGTTGCTCAAGATGTTCAAAGGTAAGCCTTTCTGGGTGTTTTTTGCATTTTGGTTTCTGTCAAGACTCTGTTTTTAAGTTCCCATTTTTCCTCTGCCATTTTTCAAGTTCTATAACTTTCCTAAACCCCACATTTGATTTTCTAATGGACATTTGAAGATTTTTTTTTGTTCTGTCAGGTGGGTCTAATATTTGTTTGAAAGATTTTGACTGAAAAACCATGTAGTCCCCCATTTTCTTAGATACCACATTTTTCTCTCTACTCTGTTTCCTTCCTTCTTTCATACTCAAAAGATTTCTCCTAAAGCATTATTTTTCAGGTAAAGAGGAAAAGGAAAAGAAAATCCCATCATATTCTTACCAATTTTAGAGTTTTATGTGATCCCAAGCCCTTTTCATTTTCCTCTTTTTGATGGATTCTAACAGGGAAAACTTACTAATATAGCCTCATTTTACTCCGTTTCCCTCCCCTGTTTCTTCAGAAAATCTTCCTGCATTCTCTCAAAATCTTTGCTTTTTCCTTTGCAGGAGCTTAAATGTGTCCTTATCAAGGAGGCAAGCTCTATCTATAACCGAAAAGGACCAATGTCTCACCGGAAACCCCATCGACGACTGCTGGCGGTGCGACCCAAACTGGTACAACAACCGCCAACGGTTAGCAGACTGCTCCATTGGCTTCGGACAGGGCACTCTCGGCGGCAAAGGGGGCCGGATCTACGTCGTCACCGATTCCTCCGACGGCAATCCGGCGAACCCAAAACCCGGCACGCTCCGCCACGCCGTCATCCAGGATGAACCACTTTGGATCGTCTTCTCAACAAACATGGTTATAAAGTTGAAGCACGAGCTCATATTCAACTCTTACAAGACGGTGGATGGTCGTGGCGCCAATGTTCACATAACCGGAAATGGGTGCATGACTTTGCAGTATGTTTCCCATATTATCATCCACAACATCCATGTTCACCATTGTAAACCTTCGGGTCACACCGACATTGCTTCATCTCCAACTCATGTTGGATGGAGGGGAAAATCAGACGGTGATGGGATTTCCATTTTTGGTTCTCAGAAGATTTGGATTGATCATTGCTCTCTCAGTTACTGCACTGATGGCTTGATTGATGCAATCATGGGGTCCACCGGAATTACTATAAGTAATAGCTATTTTACCCACCATGATGAAGTTATGCTTTTAGGCCATGATGACAGGTAACTTTCAATGTCTACAATCCTCAATTTCCCTCTAATCAAAATAATGCAAATTTACAAACATTTTACTTGTGGTTTTAGTTATGAATTGTGTTTCTTATGTTGTTCATCTTATTTTAGGTATTTGCCTGACTCGGGAATGCAGGTGACCATAGCTTTTAATCACTTTGGACAAGGATTAGTGCAAAGAATGCCAAGGTGCCGGCGAGGGTATATACATGTGGTGAATAATGATTTTACTGCATGGGAGATGTATGCAATCGGTGGCAGTGCAAACCCTACCATCAATAGTCAAGGGAATCGATATACTGCACCAGGGGACCCCAATGCTAAAGAGGTAACAATTTTTCTTTTTGATTGGTTAATTGTTTTGCTTTTTTAAGATTGTGTTGTGGTTTAGAAGGTTTTGGTTAATGGATGAAATGTAAACCTTTTTTTATGATTGATTTATGATTCTTAGTTGGTGTCTCGTGAACTTTTTTGACTTGTGTTTTGGGAAATGAATAGTTTTGCAAGTGGGGACTTACCCATAACCCCCACTTGCAGTGGTGGCGCGTGGGGATGTTTGGGCTGTGGATGGTTGCAAAAGCTAGTTCTTATGATATTAGGGTGTTGTGTCTAGATTTGTTAGACAAGAGGGAAAACTTCTGCCTCCCTCCTCCATGATACAGTGGAGCCTACTTTGTTGGGAGACAGAAGCATATCAAAGCATAAATTCCAATGCATTAACGGCTTCTATTCAAAAATTCCCAAGCTTTAAGCTTTTTATCAAAAATCCCATTTGATTACTCTATTTTGTTCAAAGCAAACATTTTCTTAGGAGAATCTTTTGGGGGGTCTCATTTCTCATGTAATCTTCAGTTGTACAAATATATTTGGCTTCTCTCCAGCCTCTAGCCCTCTAACACTATGGTCAATGTGGGAAACTCAATTTTAATGATGCACATCTAAACAGGGTAGCTAAAATTTTATACTACACATGTTTTTGTGTCTTTTTCACCCACCACTTGATGTTCAATGTGGAAAAACACAATTTTTAAATGTTAAACAAGTAAACAGGGTATACAGAACCTAACAGGCTGCCCATGGGGGGAAAAGATCCTGTTTTAACATCTTTTACTAAATTTTTATGATGAAGATATTTGTGCATGCTTGCCAGCCATTTTAGATACTTTTAGTCAAGCTTTGAGGCTGGATTGAAGCCGATTTTTTACAGTTTCCCTTTCTAAAATCCTCCCTGGACAAAAGTAGCAGCTCTTTAATATAGTACTGGTATTAGTATTTTAATAATTGAACTTGCCTTTATAGGCGCGTGTAATGCAGTGTCCTGATGGTTTTTGAAAACAGGTGACAAAGAGAGTGGACACAAATGAGAAAGATTGGACAGATTGGAATTGGAGGACAGAGGGGGATTTAATGGTAAATGGAGCATATTTTGTGCCTTCTGGTGCTGGTTTGAGTGCTCAGTATGCAAAAGCTTCTAGTGTGGAGCCCAAATCTGCTGCCCTCATTGAACAGCTCACTTTCAATGCTGGCGTCTTCGGTGAAGCCAGGTAAACATCTTGAAATCCCTACAATGCCCTTTATTTGATAACTTTTGCCTTATTAACTGAATCTCTCGTCCCTTAACTGTCATTGCTTTACCATTAATAACTAGTAGTACTAGTCTCTAAACACTTTGCTGTAAAGGGGTAGTTTAGTCTTTTATATCCCAGTTACAAAAATACCCCTTTGTGACTTACTGCTTGCCAGGTCAAATCTTCATTTTTTAAGCAATTACCCATGCTTTGAACCCTGTTTATCAGACAATTTTTTAAGTTCTTGTAAATCCCATTTTCAGCTTTTTAGTTAATGAGTAGTAACTTTCTACTTGTCTTGCTTTTTCTTCTTTTCTTTGGCTTTGTTAATGTTAAACTTAAACAAAGCCCTCATCACTGTCTTGAGTTTAGAGACAATTATAATATTCTTAGGTTAGTTTTAAATTAATTAAGGCATATATATAGTCTTTTTAAAAAACCTTTATCTTACATAGATGCACGTGATCATGCGTGTGTTGGGAATCTGTCTGAAACTACCCTTTCAGCCTTTGTTTACAGTTCAGTTGTCTTAATCCATGTGCCCTTATGTCTAGTGCTTGCATGGGGAAGGTCGTCCCTTTTCTAGTTCCAGGGTAATAATGCAAATGCAACAGTACATTCTTTGTTTTTAAGGGTGCATCTGCTCCTTGATTCTTGTTTTTTGACCATTGGATTCTCCTTGGTTACCACGTTTGTTTCTTTTAACTATAAACTACTCTATTTTCTTCTTGATACCACTTTGGGCCTAGGCAAACATGGTTGGTGGTGGTACCACCGTCTAGTAGTGACAAAACAAAAGCCTAAACCCCAAAGTTCAGATTTTTGAAGTTACTCTTTGTAAAGTCAAAACTTTTTCATGTTGATTAATTAAAGTTTTAAAGGTAAAAGATTAGTAGTAAAGTGTAAGTGAATACTATACTACATATAAAGGGTTGTAGTATATCCCAGCCCAAATCCCCATCTCATGCCCACTCTCTCACTATTCATCTAAGGGCAAAATGGTCATTTTATATGATTGTGAGAGGGGTGGGTATGAGGTGGTAATTTGGGATGTTTATACTATAAACCATTTCTCACATATAACATTTTAGTCAAGCATCAATAAATTGGGTAGTTTACTGTCTTTGTTCAACTAGTTTAGTGTTAATTTTATTGCTACACAACTGTCCAGACCAGAAAAGAAAGTTATTAACTTTGCAAGGACATAATACCCTCAAGTAGTTTTCTCTTTATTTTCATTTTGAAATCCTCGTGTACTTTTCAAAAATAGCACACACATATATATATACTCCCTCCGTTCCACAATAACTTTGCACTTTTGTGACCATTCATCTTAAAAGTGGACAGTTATTTTGGGATGGAGGGAGTATATGTATATACAAACACGTGCATACACGCACACACATTTGGCTAAAACAAATAGTACCATGTTATATATGAAAACTGAATCTTATACTTTTAAATTTTGGAATTAAGATAATAAGCTAAATCATATAAAATATTTTATAGACTTTTCAAATAATTTTAAAATCAAACCAAATTTAACTTTTACCGGTTAATAATTGTGTTTTTGTGATCTTTTTTTTTGGCATTATGTGTTTTTGTGATCTTTATTCAAGTTTTTGGAGAAAGATAAAAGTTTAAGTAAAAAAATAATTGGAAAAAACTAAAATAAAAGACTGTTTAAATAGGAATTTATTTTTGTATGACTTAAAACCATTTTAGGGCATCTTTGTTAAAAAAAAAATAGCATGGAACAACTTTTTTATGATGAGTTTTTGACATTATTTACTGCTGCTTATGCAGTACCTATATGCACCCGCTAAGATGACCTTATTACTATACCCTTTTAAGATCAAATGTAATAGGGTTAGCTTAACGGGTGCCTATGGGCATTGGATAATTAACATTAATAAATATTGTCAAAAGTGCTAAATTCTGTCATTTATTGCATGTTTTTAACTAAGAAGCTTTTGATTAAGGTTTTTAATACTGAAGATGCTCTTGAGTTGATTTAATCCATTACACTTCATTAAAGATCTACTTTATCCTTATTGCAGAAAGTAATAAACTTTTTCTAAAACAATTTTTGATGTCAAGAAATCTAATCATTTTCTTCTTAAGAATATTAAACAGGAAAAATCAATAATATATAATTCTAACAATAAGTTTTTTGGAGTAAAACTTATAATTTGAAGTGGACCATGATTTATTTTAAATTCAGATTATTAGATTAATACAACTATCATAAGTAACCATATAAAGGATTGCTAATTAAAGGAAAATTCAGAGAAAAGCACGTGAGGGTATTATGGTCTCTAAAAATACTAATAACTTTTTGTTCTAGATATTGTGTCAGGCAATACAAGAAGTACAAATAACCACTAAACTACCCCATTTTATTGATCCTTAGAGCAAGGCCAATGTATAGCACCATTTTTTCCACCATTTTGGTGCTAAAAAGGAATCTTTTTAGAATATACTCACACCAAATATTTTTTCACTCCAACGTGTTATACACCAAATCACCAAACGTATTATTATATTATTAAACTTTTACAATAAAACACCATTTATGTATATACTTTTTTAAAAACTATTTCAAAATATAGTCAATATGCATCTCATTTTATAGATCTTGATGAGAACTTTCTCATGATATATTTTT